>QLTV01003696.1:13192-39800 GCA_003457575.1 Thermophis baileyi | reverse complement strand
ACAATGTCCTACCTGTCAATGACTACTTCAGCTTCAACCACAACAATACACGAGCACACAATAGATACAAACTTAATGTAAACCGCTCCAAACTCGACTGCAGAAAATACGACTTCAGCAACAGAGTGATCAATGCCTGGAATTCACTACCTGACTCTGTGGTTTCTTCCCCAAACTCAAAAAACTTTAAACTTAGACTGTCTACTGTCGACCTCACCCCATTCCTAAGAGGTCTGTAAGGGGCGTGCATAAGCGCACCAGCGTGCCTACCGTCCCTGTCCTACTGTCCTTTTGTCCTCATCTATCTGTATTCACTTTGATTATGTTTATGATTATACCTATACCTGCTATCTTGTACATGTTTGACAAACAAATAAATAAATAAAATAAATAAATAAATTCATCCAGTTCGCAGCACTTCGGGAGAACCGGTTGTTAACTTTCTGAGACGTTTGGTGAACTGGTTGTTGGAAGAAATCATTAGGGCAGAGAACCGGTTGTTAAATTATTTGAATCCCACCATTGATCACACTGCTCACTCACATTCTCCTTGCACAACTACTATTTTGAATTTATTCTCACAAATATCAAGTTTGGTATCCTTCATCCTTCTTTCCTTGCATTTCCTTTCCTTTCCTTAATACATACAATTGATCTATGCTGCCCTCTCCCAAAAGAACCATGGGATGTTTTAAAACCATTTGAAGGGGAGCACCATTTAATGGGGAATTGGGTGAAATTGGAGCTTCAATCGTCTTTGAAGAAGTTTTAAGTGGAGGGAAGAGTTGAGTCTCTCCCCAATTTTTCCATGTCTCTATTTGTGTGTGGGTAGGTGGTGAGAAGAAGAGTGAGGATTGGTGGTGTTCTATTTCTTGCTTTTGATTTTGAAGGAAATATTTCAGATATTAGCTGTACAATACTTGGAACAGTTTGATTGAGATACACAATGAAGGAAGAGCTCAGCTTTCTCCCATGTAGTCTCTGGAAAATCTAGACGGAAGTGGATTGAATTACAATTAGTTACAACTTTATGTGGATAGTCAGACATTTAAAATAAGAGGACATTGATATTATTATTGCTACTATTTTATATTCCAGCTTTCTACTTATGTAAGCACTTAGAGCACTCTACCCACTGTCAGCAGTTCGATTCTGACCAGCTCAAGATTGACTCAGCCTTCCATCCTTCCGAGGTCGGTAAAATGAGGACCCAGATTGTTGGGGGCAATAGGCTTTCAAATACTAATAATATAGTTAAAATTTTACATAAAGAAAAAATGTTTTCAGGCTCATTTACCAATAATTTCCCTGGAATGAAGTTGCCCTGATTGACCAATTTCAGGAAGGGTTCACAGAAGAGATTCTTGATTAGTTAGCCCAAACTGAGTGTCTAGGTATGACAGAAGAATTAATTCAGGTGTGCTTGCAGATAGATGGGTGCCTATAACAATGAAAGTTCAGAATCCATAGTAACAAACCTGTTGTTAAGTCTGCAACACCTCACCCATGTTTAGTCTTGAGAAAACATCCATCAAGGAGCCCATGCAGATTGGGGTACATAGTCTCATTTGAAGGATGCTGAGAAGGCACAGAAGAAGAGAGAGGGGCTTTGCTTGTGTGGTGGTGACCAGGGATACATGACAACAAATTACCTTGACAGGAAATCCAGCTTAGCCGTCTTAGGAAATAGTTTAGGTTTACAAGGGCTAGCAAACTGGGGACAAATTCAGGCAAACCAAGCCCAAACACTGGGTTCCACTCCATGAAAACACCTAGTGGTTTTAGTGTTATTGCAGAATAACACTAAAATAACACTTGGGTAAGCAACAGAAGCAATTTTATAAATTTAGAATAACAGAGTTGGAAGGTACCTTGGAGGTCTTCTAGTCCAACCTCCTGCTCAGGCAGGAAACCCTATATCATTTCAGACAAATGGTTGTCCAATCTCTTCTTAAAAACTTCCAGTGTTGGAGAATTCAAGGCATTATAAAATGGTATTAACACTTCACGTGATCTTGATTCTATCCCTCTGTTTATGCAGCCTAGAACTGTGTTGGCTTTTTTGGCAGCTGCAGCACAGTGCTGGCTCATATTTAAGTGATTGTCCACTAGGACTGAAAGATCCCTCTCACAGTTACTACTGTTGAGCAAGGGACCACCTATACTGTACCTGTGCATTTTGTTTTTCTTGCCTAAATGTAGAACTTTACTTTTTTCACCATTGAATTTCATTTTGTTAGATAGCGCCCAATGTTCAAGTCTGTCAAGACCCTTCTGTATCTTGAGCCGATCTTCTGGAGTGTTGGCTATTCCTGACAGCTTGGTGTCATCTGCAGATTTAATGAGTTCCCCATCTATCCCCTCATCCAAATCATTGATGAAGATGTTGAAGTGTACTGGGCCTAAAACAGAGCCTTGGGGTACTCCACTGCATACTTCCCTCCATGTAGATGCAGTTCCATTGAGGACTACACATTGAGCACAGTTAGTCAGCCAGTTACGAATCCATCTGGTGGTGATGTTGTCTAACCCACATTATTCTATCTTATCAAGTAGTAGATTGTGGTCTACTTTCAGTATCTTAAGAAACAGATTTCCTTTAAAATTTACCCATCTATCCAAAAGATGGTGAGAAATTTTTGAATGGGCTGTCGAGGAAGAATTTATGGAATCTTGGAAAGTAAAGCATAGTTGTTAAGAGAGAGTTCAGATCAACTCTGATGCAGCAGTCAAGATATTGGACGAGGAGCAGGGAGACCCTGTTCAAGTCAACCATTTTCACAGGTGACTTCATGACAATTATTTAACCCTTTATCTCCAAAATTGATTGGATGGAGTGAAAAAAGGAATGAGAACTATGTCTACTACTTTAAGAAGCTGAAATAATTTGGGATATAAATCAAAGAAAATGAATGAAGATTTAATGTCCGAGGAACATAAGAGTGGTCTTGATTTTCTGGGGACAGGATGGGAAAGGATGACGTATCAAGATAAGATTGTCTATGTTGTCAAGCTCAGCAATGCCCTACTTTCCCTCCCCTCTCCCCTGACACAAACATATAGACACACAAACATATTGAACATCTTGTTGTCTCAGGAAACTTGGAGGGAAACCATCTCTTCACTTGGTTTCCTGGTTTTGTGGCCAGGAAAGCCAGAACAACTGTGATCGTTTTGGCCAAGAGAGAAGAAATGGCAACTGAAAAGATGATGCTGAAAACTGTTTGTTGGAGAAGGCAGGTGGTTTTCCTTGGAATACAAGAAGAGATGGCCTGGGGAGGCCTGTATTTCCTTGAAATACAAGGAAAGATGGCCTGGGGTGCTCCTAGTTTTGGTTCTCAAACCAACTCCACTAACATAGACCTCCAGGGAGGATATCATGGGCTTTTTATTGGAAAACACTATAGACTTGGAAATGTCCAATAGTCTAATAGTGCAAAGAACACCAATTGCCAATAATATATGATAAAATTAAAATAATGGAACATTGAAAGAATCCCCCTCCAAAGAATATTTCTGGAATATCATCAACATTCCCATTGCATAAGTGTCAGCTTTCATATATTTGGGGTGTGAAATTTTAGGCATCAGGTACACTAAGGGCACAGGACAGATATGCTAATTTGACAGCTCAAAAGAGCTCAGCTGCCATCTTGCAATTATACTGGATAAGGATGAGGGACACTGTCTTCCAATTCCCCTTTAATTATTTCAACCAAAATCATTGCCCCAGCTCATGTATGGTGGCAGCTTGGAATGATTTCTATGCTTGGCCTGTCGGCCGGTTGCACTGTTGGTCTGTTGGAATGTGTTGCGAGTGGAAATCATCTATCTCACATTTCAGCCTTTCTTCTGGTCGTAAGATGCTCCTTTGTATTCAGTTCTGGCCTCAGAATGATTATGTAGCACTTGGGTATAAAGATGCAGCCCAGCAATCCAGCACTGGAGGCCAAGATGGAGAAGACCTGAACAGCCACCATGTATTTCCCTTTGGTGCTCAGGTAGGTGGGCACAAAAGTCACCCAGACACTGCAGAAGACTAGCATGCTGAAGGTGATCAGCTTGGCTTCATTGAAGGCCCCAGGGAGATTCCTTGCTAGGAAAGCCACTGTGAAGCAAATGGCAGCCAGGAAGCCCATGTAGCTGAGGGTGATATAGAACATGACAACAGAGCCTTCATTGCACTGCAGAATGATCTCTCCAGGCTGAGAGTGGAAGTCAGAGTCACGGAATGGAGGAGAAACTCCCAGCCAGATGGAGCAGATGACAATTTGGACAGCAGAACAAGAAAGGATGATGGAGTTGGCCAAGCTCTTCCCCAACCATCTCTTCACTTGGTTTCCTGGTTTTGTGGCCAGGAAAGCCAGAACAACTGTGATTGTTTTTGCCAAGAGAGAAGAAATGGCAACTGAAAAGATGATGCTGAAAACTGTTTGTCGGAGAAGGCAGGTGGCTTTCCTTGGTTGACCAATGAAGAGAAGAGGAGATAAGAAGCAAAGGAGGAGGGAGACCAGGAGGATGTAGGAGAGGTCCCGGTTGTTGGCTTTCACAATGGGAGTTTCTAGGTACTTAATGAATACAATTAAAATAAGGCCTGTGGCTAGGAACATGAATAGGGCAAAAGAGACCAGGATGATTCCCAAATGTTCTTCATGGGAAAGGAAGGTTATACTTTTGGGGACACATTGGACTCGATCCTCATTTGGATATTTATCATCTGGACACTTGGTGCATTTTTCTGTATCTGAATAAACCAAAAAGCAATATTTCTTTAATATTATGTCCTTTTACATTTCAAGAAATACTTTCTTGGGACAACAACTGTTACCAGCAGCATTTTCCAAGAAGTGTTGCATAAAATCTCCACAGAAAGAAGGTAAGAAGAATATCATTTTCTTTAAAAATTAGTTATTTTTATAGTATATAAAATTGGAAGAATTCCTGACCTGACTGACTTCTTGCAGAAGCTACATAGGAATCTACTTTATTAGAGGTAAATAATGAATCGCTTAATCTTTCTAGACACATTTCCTGGGTCCTGCCACATGGCACTTCTTAATATACTGGAACCCAGATGCCTGTCTTTTGAAATTTAGTTGGCAGATAGAGAAAGCTAGTTCTGCGAATAATCTGGAATGACTACTGGGAGCAGCGGTAATATGGGTGTAATGAGGTACACCCAGTGGTGGGATTCAGCCAGTTCGCACCACTTCAGGAGAACTGGTTGTTAACTTTCTGAGACGTTTGGTGAACTGGTTCTTGAAAGAAATCATTAGGGCAGAGAACCGGTTGTTAAATTATTTGAATCCCACCACTGGTCCATACCACCTCATTGTGGTAATACCTTCTCAATCATCTTCAAGCAAAGGCCTACATATAACACATTGTAATAATCCTTCTAGGAAATGATTCCTCAAGTTTTAAAGAATGTATCTAGAGTGGTAAATGTAGAAGGACACATCCAAACTAAAAGGCAAAAGAGAAATTTTCTCTGGTAGTAGAGAATCTTGCCCAATCTGCCAAACCCACTTATTTCTTCCCATGCGCTCCCTCAAAGTCTTTCTGCTATTCCTCCATCTAGATTTTTTTTTTTAAATGCAGTCTGAAGATAAACAAAAAAACAATTGAGCTTCAATCTGTCTTTTAACTTGCACTTTCATGACAATGTTTTGGATGAATCCACTTCTACAAGGCCTGTTGTTATCTTTGGTGTCCCCCACCTTCCTGAGTGGAGAAGGTCCCCTCCGGACAAGGAACACAGTCATAGCAGCAAGCAGGCTCTCCTTCTCGCTTCCGCTTGACAAATCCAGGATGACAACTTTCCACACATTGGGACTGAGGCAGAGACTAAGCAGAAAAACAAGGAATGTCAAAGAAAAAAATGTTAGAAGTAATCATCAATGGAAAATGGATATAGACATGAACATTAGCCAAATAGTCCCTGGGCTTCATTTGGGTAAATGTGAAATCATTGACTCATTCCAAGCAGATTTCAGAGAAATAATTACTTCATTTAGTTCCTCCCTTTTGTGTTTGGCATCTAACATTGAAACAAAGGATTTTTCTACTCAAGAAAGTCTGGAGGGATGGAATTGAAAAGATTTAAGCCTTAAGTGACAACCAGTTCGGTTCCTCCTCATAACTTTGTTAACATGCATTTCTCCATTCTTCATATATCTATGATTTTAAAGTACAGTATGATGATCTTGAATTAAATTTTGGAAAAGAAATTATTGTAAAAGATTTATTAAATTTTTATTCTTATTAGATTTATTAAATAAAATAAAATTGTAATGAAGAAAGAAACTTCTGACCAGTAGGATCTGGACAGGTTTCTTCTGGAGTATATAAAACATTGCAGAAACTGCTTCCCTTTGAAAGTAGTCCAAAATCGTCCCCCAATTAAAATATAAAGAAAAAAAATCCTTAAAAATTAGGACTTTCTTTATTTGTGTGTTTCTTTCTTCAATTCATATGGCTCTCATGCTGGTGAACCAGGGGTGAAATCCAGCAGGTTCTGACAGGTTCTCTCCAAAGCACCTGAAGGCCAGACAAGGAATAATGGATGGAAACTGACCAAGGAGAGATTCAACCTAGAAATAAGGAGGAACTTTCTGACAGTGAGAACAATCAACCAATGGAACAGAAGTTGCCTTTGGAAATTATGGGAACTTCATCACTTGAGACTTTCAAGAAGAGATTGGACTGCCATTTGTCAGAAATGGTGTAGGGTCTCCTGCTTGAGCGGGGGGGGGGTTGGACTAGATGACCTACAAGGTCCCTTCCAACTCTGTTAATCTGTTAAAGGTTCTGGAGAACTGGTAGCGGAAATTTTGAGTAGTTCGGAGAACCGGCAAATACCACCTCTGGCTGGCCCCAGAGTGGGGTGGGAATGGAGATTTTGCAATATCCTTCCCCTGCCACGCCCACCAAGCCACGCCCACAGAACCGGTAGTAAAATAAATTTGGATTTCACCACTGTGGTGAACTAAGGCTAAAACTGATTGCCTAGTTTCTAGAACAGGGGTGAGATATGATGCAGGAAAGGTCATGAGAATTTGTCCTTCAAAAAGGGTAAGTCAGACATCTTTTCACCTTCAGCATGTGAGACATGAGTATGAGACTTGTGTCAGAACATAACATTTCTAAGGTCCAACTCTGTATCTGGGGTTTTTTTTGTTTTGTTTTTTCGATTGAAGAACTACAATTAGAGACGTCAACTGGTATGGAAAGACCTACATTTCTTATTAATTAAATTTGTATCCTCCTTTTTGCCCAGAGGGACTTAAGGTAGCTAACAATAAAGATAAAAAATTGCATTCGAGTTGTTTTTTTTTTTCAGATGAAGTGCCCTCCTACAAGCCAAAGCCCAAATCTAAGTAACATTTCCTTTCAAATTCTCCCTCGTTATTTTCAAAATGAGGAAGGGCTTTTCTTTGGATCAAAGTCTTGTTTCGTGCTTCAGTTTTCTAGGTCAGGGAATTATCTCACATCAAAACAGTCTTTATTATTTCATGTGAGCCTAAATCTTTGGGCCTTCTTCAGAGGAGCAGAAGGCCTATGGCTCATCTCAATAGGGTGTAGAAAGTTAGCACCCACCCCTCTCCTAGAAGAATGAAATATTCTAGGAAATATTAAAAAGGCAGAATATTTCCCCTAAAAGAGAAATAAAAATCTTAAAGGAAACAGAAACTCAGCCCCAGCTCCCTGCCCCCAGCAGATATTTTGGTGCCAGCCTATCTACAAAACAAAAGACCTTCACCCTCCAGGACATAATAGGATCTATCATCAGAGCTCACCACGTGGCACAACCAAGCCCCTTCATTACATCACCCAGCAAGATTCAACCAAGCCTGGGACACAGACAGCCTACAAAGTTAGCTAAGACCCCCACCCCCTGGGAGTCTGACAGCCAATAGGATACTTGCCCTTGCCACAGGAACAGGAAGCTCCAGTTCAAAGCCTAAGAGAGGGTATAAATAACACTCTCCACTCCATGTGTTCAGCTACCCAGAATCACAAGTGCTTGGTGGTTCTGCTTCACCATTAAACCATCCTTCCAAGCTGCCTCCATGTTTCCAGTGTCTTTCTCCCCACTTGGAACTGAAACCAGATGGACATTTCTTCCAACAATTGTGAAAGAAAGACATGGATAACTCTGGCCAGGTTTGGGCTCCTTATAAACATTATAGAATATCAGTGACCTTTCAAGGGAGACATTCCCCAATCTGAACAAGGTGAAGCTTATTTCCCATGTGGACCAACAGGACCTCTGACCAGTCACGACTATATTTCATCAGATTCAGTCTGAACCTTAATGCAGACACTGGGTAAAAAACCTAGCAACAAAAATGCCAGCACTTGAATATTTCTCACCAGTTTGATTCATGGTCTGCACCCTAAAGAATAATCATTCAGCATTAATATTGGACATGGCTGAATCTGTTTAAAAAGAGTTTCCTTATCATGGCATCTGAAGGACACCTTTGTGAATAGTACTGAAGTCCCCACAAGCAATCTAACAAAATGTTAAGTTTTCTATTCTGTATGTTCAACTCTCAGTGAAGGTCATCCACCATGGTGATTAGAGTTAACCCACTTGAAATGGGTCCTAATCTTTAAGGGGGGGGGGAGAGAGAAAACACAGCAATATTTACCCACCTTGTTGAACAACTTAAGCCATGAAAGAGCACTTTGTTTGATAATAAGTCTCTGTCTTTCAATACTTCCCAGTTTAATTTTCATCAAACTCCTACTGAGAAAAACCACCAAGCACTCAATGTCCATATCTGCAGTTACTTCTCCATTTTTGTCCAAGTACAGTTTCTTCTGGGAAAGATTGTAGAACTCATTCTTCTCCAGAAAGGGATGGAACTAGAATGAAAACATCCAGGAATTTTAAAAGCAGAAAACTTTGTTTGTTATCCCACATGGTCTTTTCTTGTATGAATTTTTGTTCCACAGTTTTTTTTAATGTGCAAACATGCTTAATTAGGACAAGTTAATAAGTGTTCATAAGTTCACTTGTATTGTTAAGTTCATAAGTGAAGGAGAAAAGTTCAGCAAAATTTGTCAATCATATATTGACAAAATATGTATTGAGAAAATATAATAGACATGTTTAATCAATTAGAGGGAACATTCTACTGCAGGTATCAAATAAATTGAACAACAACAAAAAATAGATTATTCATAAACCCCTTGAAAACAACAGGTTGATTACCAGAAAGCATGGATTTTTCAAGATGAAAGTTCCCAACTAATCTGCTCTCAGGTAAACCAGACAAGAAATATGACCATTTGAACTAATTCTACTTTATTGGAGTGCTATCAGTGGTGGGCTGCAACCGTTTTAACAACCGGTTCGGTGATCAAGCGCTTCGCGCCTAATGCACTTGCGCGCAGCATTCAAAATACAGCAATTTGAAGCTCAGCTGCTTACTTTCTAAGGCAGCCCCGGTAAGTAGAACAGCGGAGGCATGGAAATCAGCTGTGCTGCGCGAATCAGTTGAGCCAGAAAGAAGGAAATATAGGACAGGATAGGATGGGGGTGGGTGGGAGGGGCCAGCTGATCCTTGGAACTACCGGTTCGCCCGAACCAGTAGCAGCCCACCACTGAGTGCTATTAAGAGAATCTTGCAAGTCTAAAAGAACATGTCATCCACCAATTCATTTTTAGCCTAAAAAGTTAGGGAGGATCCTTTTTGAGTTTCTTTTGCTGGCTATTATGCAGCTGCAAGACCTCCCACATAATTTGATCATTCCCTGGGCAGGTTATCCTCTCCCTTTCCCCTCTAAAGTTATCATTACAGTTCCTTAATAGATTATGGGAATGCTGGTGATATAACTTGATTTCAGCAAAATAGTAGCAAATTATTTCCTTATCTGATGTTTAGGAACCAAGTTAAGTGATAGTTGGATAGTATGATAACTAACTGGATTAAAAAAACTCAAGATTTGTAATATTTCTCATAAAACTAGGTAGTTATGAATAATAATTAGTCTTTGGTCATCTATTCTTCTATATTGTCATTAACACTAAAGTTGGCAAAGTATGATTTTGTCTAAGATTTGTACCAATTCTTAGACCAAGTTAATTTGACCTTTTTCTAAAAATATATAAACATCTAAAAAGCCCCCCCCCTGCCCCAAAATGATTTCCTGATAGAGGTGCATGAGTAAAGTCCAGTAGAAAAATGTCTGACTTTTACCAACAAGGTCTGTAACATTTTGTACAAGAACTTCAATGATGCTCTGAAAAAGGATGACGAAGCTTGATAAGAATATTTCTGAAAATGATATCAAAATAATAGATGATTGCAAACTAAAACCAAAAGCCAACATGGGTTTGTCAAAAACAGATCATGCCAGACAAATCTTATTGCATTCTTTGACAAAGTGACAAAATTAGTGGACCAGAGGAATGCTTTGGATATAATTTACTTGGACTTCAGTAAGGCATTTGATAAAGTAGACCACAACCTACTACTTGATAAGATAGACTCAAGTTCTCCTTCAAATCTATAAAAGTAAAATTCTACGATACTAATCACAAACCATACATACAAAAATATCTTTAAAATACAACTATCATTTTGAAAAAATTATCAGTATTTAATATCAAAATATATCTACTGCCAGTTTCTTGGTAAATTATTCTCCAATCAACTAGATTGATGAAATTTATTGCCCATTTGTAGCACAAGGAGATTGAGAGGGTTCCCCTCCTTTTCTTATGAATTCCTTTTTTAAAGGAACTTAGCTTTTTGGTTTCATGTTGGGACCTTATACCTGCCATGGCTGCAGTCTTGGAGCACCCAATGTCCTGTAGGACTCCTTCCATCTCCTCCAGGATATGGCCGAATATGCAGCCTTCAAGACATGGGCCAGAGTCATAAAGATAAGGTAAAGAGAGTCACTGTCCTTTTTCTCTTGGGTCTCCACTGGAATTTTTTGGGTGCATCTTCTCCGCCCCTTGACAGAAAAAACATGCTTTGAAAAAGAACATTGAAAATTCTGAGCTTCAAACTGGTAATCCAGAGAAGGATAGGGTTCAAAAGCATCATATTCTGGCTTTATACTTTGCAGAAAATCAAAGTTCCAAATACTGTGAATGTATTTGAGCCGTTCATGATGAAACGTTAAATATTTTCCCAAAGTTGTGGTGATCCAGACTTTCCCTTCAATGGATCCTGACAAATCTTGAAGCGATACTTCAAAAGAATAAAATGTGTGGTGCACAATAATATATTCTACGAAGTGAACAAAGACATTGACTTGTTTCCACTTAGAGCTGGCTTCCCTGAGTGGTAATGGTTGATAAGTCATTGTGAATAGTTGTGATATAACAACACAAATTCCATTCCTAACAACCAAAGGAGTAAAAGTAATCAGGAAATTCTCTCCTTCCTCTGTGTCTGGAGCAAGGAGACCAATCAAGGTCCATCTGAAATGCAGAAGCAGTTGGACAATTGCTGGGTACTGAAACCCTTCTTTGGGGAGCATCTGGTGGAAAAAAGGGAATTTTCTTTTATCACTCAGAGTCTCCGAAGCAACTCTATCCCTGATCTGAAAAAGAAATGAAGAGTTCTGGGTTATATTTATATTTGGGGTCAGATCAAGTACAAAACACGAGCTTTTAATAAATCTAACTTGATTTTAATGAACATATTAGAATAGTTTTTGGAAAATGCAAATTATAATTCTCTATCATCCCTACAGTTTACCACAATTAGCTTCACAAATGTAGAAGAATGAATACTTTATTTAGGAGTTATTAGACACACAAGGAATTTGTCTCCAGTGCAGAAGCTCTCAGTGTACATACAAAGCATCAGAGTACTAATAATCATAATAAAAATGTTAGTATATTGTTCTAATGAAAGCCCATGCTATATTTAATTGTTGAAGATTGCTGTATCTTTCTCTGCTTCTATATCCAAGATTCTTTGTGCAGCACTCTTTCTACGTTCTTCTTCAGTTGTTAAACAACAACAACAACAAAAACAGGGAGACCACAGCCCTCATGTAATTTCCCAGTTGTATAATGCAAGAAGTTTTTAATTGTAATTTTGTCTGTTCTAACAGACACAATTTGGGGAGACTGTCAAATTCCCTAGCTTTAATTTTAGAATAGAATAGAATAACAGAGTTGGAAGGGACCTTGGAGGTCTTCTAGTCCAACCCCCTGCTTAGGCAAGAAACCCTACACCACTTCAGACAAATGGTTATCCAACATCTTCTTAAAAACCTCCAGTGTTGGAGCATTCACAACTTCTGGAGGCAAGCTGTTCCACTGATTAATTGTTCTACCTATCAGGAAATTTCTCCTTAGTTCTAAGTTGCTTCTCTCCTTGATTATTTTCCACCCATTGCTTCTTGTCCTACCCTCAGGTGCTTTGGAGAATAGCTTGACTCCCTCTTCTTTGTGGCAGCCCCTGAGATATTGGAACACTGCTATCTTCTAGTGTCCATCCTTCAAAATCCCATCCTATCAAGGTTATTTTATACCAATAATTATATGACCTGATTTTAGACAAAGAAGAAATTTTATAAATTCCCGACTCTGAGGGCAGCAGCTGAAGTCCTTTTATATTGTTGTAGTAATGGTACAATGACCATATATATCAGAGGTGGTATTCAGCCAGTTCTGACAGGTTCTGGAGAACCGGTACCGGAAATTTTGAGTAGTTCAGAGAACCGGCAAATACCACCACTGGCTGGCCCCACCTCCAATCTATTCACTGCCTCCCAAGTCCCAGCTGATCAATATACTTTCACAAAGGGAAATCAACAAACAAATTGGATATTCAAAATGTATTCAAGACCGAAATAATTTTAATTGTAAGACTTGATGCTAAGGAAGCTGGATAGCTATGAGCTTTTCATTGAAGCAGTAGATTCACTCATGTCCTTGTTCTAAGCACCTTTGATGATGAGGGATTCAAGAGAAAACTGTCCCTAGGTAAGGAAAGAGGTTATCATTTAGTAGCCATCTATGGCTATCCTGTTAATTTATTTCTAAAGATCATAGCTTTTGAATTTGATTTATTATAATCAAAGAATTATTATGACACTAGAATCCAAGTCTTCTTAACAGCCTACACAACCCAAATTGCAATTATGAGAAAAAATATACTGTTAGTTTAAAACAAGGCATTATAAAAGGTATTTAAGGCTTTAAACATGAGTACTTCAGATTCGTTCATTAGGGCAGGTAATGTCTAGACAGAATAACAGTGGTTCAACTGGGGGTGAGTTCTAACTTACCTTGCTGCCAGTTCACTTCGTCCCGCGCCGCGTGGCCATGCCTCATAAGTGTGCGCGCATGCACAGTGTGGAAAAATCCAACCCCCCCCCCAAAAAAGCCAAAAAAAAGATGGTGATGCATGTGCAGTGCTGTAAACTCAGCTTCTGCACATGCGCAGAAGAAAAGAAAAAAAAATTCCAAAAAATTTTATTTTTCAAAAAAAAAAAAATCCCCAAAAAAGATGGGGGCATCCACGGACCGGCAACGACTGAACCGGCTCCGTGACATCACCGGTGGGTTGCTACCGGTTCGGGTGAACTGGTCCGAACTGGGAGGAACCCACCTCTGGGTTCAACCCTTCTCTTATTCATTGGTAAGCACTGATCCTTATCACGCCATAGAGTCCAAATGGCACTCTCAAACAAGTGCTTATTGAAAGCACTTTAATCAGGGACAACAGTCTGAGATCGATTTTAAAAGCAATCATTTCCCTCTATAATATTTCTCAGTTTAATATGTCAAATCTTGCACTAAAATCTATAAAGACAAGCAAACCGTTATTTCCCTGACTGTAATTTGATAATTCAAGACAAATTCAATAGTGAACCAACTCATAGAATCAAGGGACAAAAGCAGTGGTGGGATTCACTTACCTTTGCTACCGGTTCAGAGATGTGCGCTCGCATGCGCAGAGTGTCCATGATTACGTCCGGGCGGGTGGGCAGAGCCTCCCACTGCCGCTGCTACCGGTTCGCCCAAACCGGGCCAAATCGGTAGAAACCCACCACTGGACAAAAGGGACTTGGATGGCTTCTAGTTCAATGCTCTGCTTGAACAGGGGACCTTAAACCATTCCAGACAAATCTCCAATATCCTCTTGAAAATCTCCAGCAATGGAGCACCCACAGCTTTCATTAGGCGAGCTGTTCCACTGATTAATTCTTCTCACTCTACGGAAATATCTCCTTAGTTCTAGGATAGATCTCTGTTTAATGAGCTTCCACCCATTACTTCTTGTCCTGCTCAGGTGCTTTGGAGAATGTCAACCCTCTCTTCTCTGTGGCAGCCCCTCAAGTACTGGAAGACAGCTATCATGTCACCACTAGTCCTCTCCATTAACTAGACATACCTTGTTCCCTTAACCATTCATCATACAGTTTAGCCTTCAGGCCCCTTATCTATTTGTTGCTCTTCTGTATATTCTTTCTAGAGTCTCAGCATCTTGGTACAATATTCCAAATGTGGCATCACTAGTGAAGTATACATAGGTACTATGTGATCTTGATACCATCCCTAATTGCATTTTGTTGGATAGGGCATAGTGCTTAAGTTTGTCAAGATCCTTCTGAATCTTGAATCCATCTTACAAAGGGTTAGCAATTTCACCCAGCTTGGTGTCATCTACTAATTTGATGAGTTCCTCTTCATTCCCCACATCTATATTATTTCTGAATATGATGAAGAGCACTGGGCCTAAGACAGAAGCTTTGGGTACCTCACTCATGCTTCCCTCCATGTAGATGTACTTCCTTTGAGGAATACATACTGAGAGTGGTTGATCAGTCACAATTCTGCCTAAAACCTGATGAGCCGCCTCACCCCAATGGGATTGGCCCACCCCATCTGTGCTGGCAGATGAGTCATGCAGCAGACCCCATTGGTCAGGAAATTCAGCTGGTGGGGTCCAGGACAAGAGCCTTCTCTGCCATTGCTCTTGCCCTTTGGAATATGTTTGCTCCCACCTGCCTGTCCTTCTGCAAGAACCTGAAGACCTGGCTCAGCCAGTTGGCTTAAGGCCACAAAGGGGGAGTGTCACACTAGACATGGTTGATGAATCAATTGCAAATCCCACTTCCACACTCTCTTATCCTAGTCCCTCCCTCCCCATCTTTTAGATGTAGCAGAAAATGTGTATTTTGTTTAACACTATTACATATGCATGCTTTTATAGTCTTATTCCTTTTAATACTGTAAGCTGTGTCTCCTTGCTGTGAGATAGTTTGCAAACAAATTTAATGAACAATTAGATAAATAAATACATAAATAAAGCCTGCTTGTTCTTCAACAAGAAATTCTTTGTTCATCTGTTCATCATCTGTTGTTACATCCCCAAACCCCCATAACTTTAACCTTAGACTGTCTACTGTTGACCTCACTCCATTCCTAAGAGGTCTGTAAGGGGCGTGCATAAGCGCACCAGCGTGCCTACCAGAGGTGGGTTCCTGCCGGTTCGGACCGGCTCTATAGAACCGGTAGCGGGAATTTTCCCCCGCTCGCCGAACTGGCAGCGATGGCTAGCTGGACACGCCCCTGAACCTGTTCTCTCGGCGGCGCCATCTTGTTTTTTGCTTCTGCACACGTGCAGAAGCTGTTTTTTGCTTCTGCACACATGCAGAAGCTGGGTTTTTAGCACTGCGCATGCACGCGGCACATGAGGAAGCGAACCGGCAGGAAGCAAGGTAAGCCAGAACCCACCCCTGGTGCCTACCGTCCCTGTCCTACTGTCTCCATTAATATGTACCCATTCACTGTGTTCATATTTATGTATATACTTATACCTGTTATCTTTTACATGTTTGACAAATAAATAAATAAATAATAAATAAAAATCTACACTCTATCAACTCTACTCAAGAGGAACATAGCATTGATTTTAGCCACAATATATATTTGATCAATGGGACAAAAATTTCTAGGTTTTTTTAAAAATATATCTATATATATATAATACTATGGACATCTTCCACACAACTGGATAAAGGAGGTTTTATTCTTTGTTCATCTACCCACTCTCAACTCTATTCAAGAGAACATTAGCATTTATTTTAACCACAACATCTAATAGAACAATGGGCCAATGTTTACTATTTACTTTTATTCTCTCTTTTATATACAGTATAGAAAATACTATTCCCAGCTTCCACCAAACTGGATATAGCAGATATTTTTATATGTTAAACCAGCCAATAGAGGGACTCACAAGTTGGGATTTTGTTTTTGTTTTTTTGAATAGTTCAATTGGTAAAAGTTCTTTCCAGGGGCTCTATTGGTCTTCAAGCATTTTATGATGAATTTGATTGTGCATACATTAGAGTAAAATATAGTCCACATATTGGCTAACATGCTTCTAATTTTTAGAATAAAGTGGTTAAATAATGGTGGTGGTCACAATGAGTCACAATGTTTTATCAACAATAGTTAAGATTGGGATTTCTTTCATGAATATGGGATTTGTTCAGCACTGAAAATATCATTATATTTTGTAAGATAATGTACAAAATGTGAGCTTTCCATCAGTGCTGCACCTTATTATTATATAGAAGATCCTTTGATTGAATATAGAGTCTCTCTTCATCATCACAAGTATGCAGCAGAAGCCCCCAAAGCAATGGGGATGGTGTCATGAGACAATATGTTTGTTTTGAACCATACTCCCACCCTAATGTGTAGCCCAATTCCCAGCCATGACACCTAAAATGGCCAAAGTGAAAAACAGCTCTTGAATTCCAAGCAGAAGATATGGTTGGATCTATCACATATCCACTATCATCCCACTTACTTTACTAGATAGAGAAAGAGACACACAAACCTGTGGGACTTTGTAGGTGCCTACTAATGTTGACATCTGGATGGAGATCACCCTGTCAGCTGCATCAAGAAGAGCCAAAACGTTATCCTTCCTCCCACAGCTGTAGTTAGGAATATTGGCTTTTCCAGTGGACAGTATGTCCAGCAAGGCATCTGAAGTGCCAAGTGTAGTCAAAGAGTTGTCATGGATGTTGTAGCCAAGTGTGAGATTTCCTGGAAGCTGGATATTCTTGTTGACCATTTGAATGGTGAAAACATAGGGTTTTATTCCTAAGGTAGCATAAGGTTCACTAATGTGAAAAAAATGTTCCAGTTAATATCAGCATGATTAACAACAATAATATAATACCTTTTACCAATTTCATCCTCTTTGTCAACACATGACTATTGAGACTGAAGCAAATATTCAGCCAAAACCAGACGCAAATGATAGTCACTAGTCAACATTTAATATTTGTGAATGTTGAGAAAATAGAATGGAGATAGTCCGTCACCAGAGTTAAGAATCATAAATTGTCCATTATTTGTAACAGTACTAATTTTCATCAGTCCAGTACCCAATTTGCAAAATAATTCAATCCTTAAAGTAGAGACATCATAAAAGGAGATGGATATTTCATAAGTGACCCAGAAATGCCACTCTAAAAACAAGTCATCCTCTAATTCTATAAGGATCAGGCATTAAATAGCATTGAGTGGTTATAAAAATATGTTAATGGTCAGGGGAAACTACAACAATAACTGCTTTAAACAAGTCAGTATTCAAGTCATGAATTCAGGACTGGATGAGGAGAGGAAACTAATGTGGACTTTCTTCAGGTGTTTTTATGCCCATTTGTATTTGTGTTTCTTCCAGAAAATAACACAAAAGAGGGAACTTGTGTAAATCAGAACGATTCAAGAAATTAGGCAGTTTCTGCAATTTAGGAGTAAGTGGAATATGAGGAAAAGAATAAGGGTGTTAGAACAGCAGATGGGGGGAATACAACTATATCACACTGAATGACTTACATGTGAACCATGTGAGGAGCCTTATTGAAACTGAAGATTTCACGTCCTATTGTTGATTTACTGATGATTATACTAATGAGATGGTCTCCTTGTCTGTAGAAGCTCCATGGTCTTTTCCCACTCTGGTGGTCCAAATTCAGTGTGCACTTCATTCTAGGTTTCCCAGAGACTGGCTGAGATATCAGCAGCATCAAAAGCAGAAGCAGGGCATCCATAATTCATGGGGCTGAATCAACCCCCTTTCCATTTCTAAAAAAAGAGTTAGAAGAATTAAAAGCACTCCATTAAAATGGAATCTCCAGTGGCTTTCCTTATTCAGTCAGAGACAAACTGAGCTTCATCTGGAAAGGAGAGAAAGTAGATTCAAAAGCATAGCCCCTGCCTGTCTTAAATCTTGTGCAAATCATTTAGGATGAATTGGCGTTTTATCTTTTTCTGATGCAAGATCCCTTCCATGTTGCTTCTGGCTGATGTTTACATCAAAGGCATCACTGAAATAGCAGAAGAGATCACTGAGGTAGCAGAAGAGATCTCAAAGTATGGGATTGTGATAATTATTATGAGTGATAATTTGTCCTCTGGAACTTCTGAACTTCTTCCAGGATTCCATGTACAAAGGGGCAGCTGGAAAAAAGGATGTTTGTAAAATGTCACATAAACACCCTTGGGGATACTCTTCTACCATGGTTGTCATCCATGCCGGGACATGTCCAGAAATTAATGCTGTATGAAGATACTTCAATATTCAGATATTTGACTTCTGCTGTCCTCCATTGTGATATATTATCTCCAGAGACTGCTGGAGAAGATCACCTGGAGCTATGGACCTTGGTGTTGGTCTAGGTTGTTGACACTTTAGTGCTCCCTTTCTTTTAACATCAAGGAAGCAATCTGTACCCTTAAACGCAGCCTAAATAGTAAGTCTTCTTTGGGATTTTCTTTTCTATGAGATCCCCATACATTAACCCTAAATTGGAGCTGATTTTAAAATTCCTTGTGCCTGAAATGAGATTTTATTTCCCACCTTTTCTATAAGTATAATTTTTGGATGAGAACTGACTAAGAAGCATGGAATATAAATGGGGCAAATAGCCCCATCCATGTGGAATTTTTTTTCATTGACTGAGAAAATTGAATCTTGATATAATTTGTCAACAAAAAACAGATATTAGAAATAGCAGTTAGACTTATATACCACTTCATAGTGCTTTACAGCCCTCTCTAAGCAGTTTACAGAGTCAGCATATTGCCCCCAACAATCTGGGTCCTCATTTTACCCACCTCAGAAGGATGGAAGGCTGAGTCAACCTTGAGCCGGTGAGATTTGAACCACTGAACTGCAGCTAGCAGTCAGCTGAAGTAGCCTGCAGTGCTGCACTCTAACCACTGCGCCACCTCGGCTCAGTATTAAGATACGGAATACGGTATAAATAAAAGACCAGGGAAGGAATTACAGATTAACAGAGTTGGAAGGGACCTTATAGGTCATCTAATCCAACCCCCCACTCAAGCAGGAGACCCTACACCATTTCTGACAAATGGCAGTCCAATCTCTTCTTGAAAGTCTCAAGTGATGAAGCTCCCACAACTTCCAAAGACAAGCTGTTTCATTGGCTGATTGTTCTCACTGTCAGATTCATATCAGCTGGTCTAAAAAAACCATTAATAGATTGTCTTGTATCTAATACCCTAATTTCTTGTTGTTGTTAGTTGCAAAGTTGGGGAGATTTCAAATGTATTTTAGTATTGTGTCAATCTTTATATCAATTTAAATGATTATCTTGTGATGCATGGTGGTGTTATGACCCAGATCGCCTAGGCAGAGGCAGGCATCAATAGAGTCCTTTATTGTTCTGTTAACTTCCACAACAAATGGCTGTACAATGGCTGGTAAGCCTCTACCCCACACTTCCCTGAAGGCAGCCACACTCAGTCCCACAAACAAAAGCCAGTAAACAACCAAAGCCAATTCGCAAAGGCGGAGAGGAAGTCCAACAGGAAGGTGCAAGCTCATGGGGCAGGGACAAGGTACAGAGTCCAGGTCCACAGGGCAAGGCAATTCCACAGGGTCAGGCAAGTCCATGAGGCCAAAGGCAGTCCACAAGGCAAAGGCAAGGCACAAGCAGAAATACAAGTCAAAGCTGAGTTTTTCCAAAGCCAGGGGAATGTAAGCCAAAGCAAATAATTGTTCCTGACAAAGACAAATTCCCCCTGGCTTCAGGGGTGGGTTCTAACTTACCTCGCTGCCGGTTCGCTTCCTCCCGCACCGTGTGGGCATGCCTCGTGGGTGCATGCGCACTTTGCGCAATGCAAAAAAATAACCCCCCCCCAAAAAAAAAGCTGAAAACAAGATGGCGATGCATGTGCAGTGCCAGAAACTCGGCTTCTGCGCATGCGCAGAAGAAAAGAAACCCGGAAAAAATAAAAAAAAATCCAAAATAAATAATAAATAAATAAAGATGGCAGTGTCCATGGACCGGCACTGACCGAACTGGATCCGTGATGTCATCATGACATCACCAGTGGGTTGCTACCAGTTCAGGCGAACCGGTCCGAACCGGGAGGAACCCACCTCTGCCTGGCTTCTCCTTAAGTCAACCCATGCCAGGTGTTCCTTGTGAGGAGGGGTGGGACAACCTTCTCCCAAACAGCCTTGCACCTCAATTCTACTCTCCGTGCCCTCAGATCAAGTGGGAGAGGCAGCTGTTCCTCATCAGAGATGATCCGCTGCCTTTCAGCACCACTGCCTGCCTGCAGTCAATCCTCTCTTGTGTCTGTGAAGGCAGGCAGCTCTCTGTCCAGACAACCACCTCCCCCAATGCCTGAGGGGCCTGAGACAGCATCGTCTTCAGCCCCTGGCCACTCCAAATATTCCATGGGAGACGTGTCATCCTCATCAGATGGTCCCAGTTCCAACTCCTGCTCCTCCTCCAAACTGGGATATGATGGGGCCATGACAGGTGGATTCATATCTCATTACCCAAAGAAAAATCACTTTTACCCAATTTGGGGATAATTTAGTCAGGTTTGAGAAGCACTGGCCATGGCTAGAATGGAGCCTCAGATCTCCAGGAATGTTAGAAGTGGAAAGTCCTAATTCCACTTTTAAAAAAAAGAAAGAAGGAAAAACATGTTCTTAAGAAAAAAAATCTTTATTAAAAAAAAAGTTTGACAGAATAAGCCAACACAAGCTTAGAAAAAAGAGAAAAAAGAAGAAAAGTAATAGGGGTAAAAAGGGAAACAGCTTATAATTTTCATTACAGCAATTATAAATGCATTTAATATATTTTATCTTCTCTCTTTTAAGATTGTATCATAATTCTTTTCTTTCCATATTTAACCCATTCTAACAATCTAACACATAAACCATACCTTCTCTCCCCCCACAATTTTTAAGCAAAAATTCCATATAGGGTTTCCAGTCATTAACAAATGTATTTATTATCTGCTCCCTGGTATTCTTTGGCCCCAAGATGTGTGTTGTCGCTCTCTCTCACGCATACACACGTAACTGTGATTTAGTGGGTTTATTAATATTACCCCGCAACTCCCTTCACCAAAACCCCAGAACTGTCCCAATTAAGTCCATCCACAAGCAGGCCAATGCTAGTCCCCAGAGCAATGGCCAATGAGTCCACAAGGCTCTTGAAAGTTTCCCAATCAAAATAAACCCACCAGACAAAATTAAATCCACAATACAAGAGGGTTCACGAGGCAAGAAAAATCCAGAGTTCACAAGGCATGATGCAAGTCAAGACACGGTGTCAATCCAAAACAAGGCAAGAATCACAACGACCAGAAAACACACAGCTAGGAAATGAACATGTTGTTCCCAGCATCACTTCCCTCTCTCTGCTGTACTAAATAGCCAGCTTCTGGTGCAGCCCATCAAGAATGGCAAGGCTTTCTCCTCACGAGTAATCTGGATGACCTTCTCTGCTCCTGCCTTTTCTCTGCCCTATGTGTTCTTCGATCAGGTGCAGAAGGCAGTTCCTCTTCCTCATTACTGACGGGCTCCAGCTGTATGCTTTCTCCACTGAAGCCTCAGGGCTGTCCTGCTGCAGCTGTGTTTGAGCCAAATCCCTCTCAGATGGCTGCTTGGATCCATAAACCAACTCCCTTCCAGATGTCCCTGGAACTGGTTCATCTTCCTCCGAGCTGATATCTGGAGATAAAACTGGGGAAGAGTCTGGGGGAGTAATCACAAGATGTGGGTGAGGGGTCTATGAGAACTCGCCACAGCCAACTCACCATGGCCAACCCTAAGCCATGGGATGACTTGCTGCAGGACAAGAGTTACACTAATATCGAAGAAATGGTGGAATAGAATCATTAACCAATGGATAAGGAAAAAAGAAATAAAATGTGAATGACAAAGATTAAAATATTTTTAAATTATTTTAAATAATTAAATTGAATGGTTGAATTTTCCCACAGTGAGTTGTCCCATGGTGAGTTGACTATGTCAAGTTGGCCGTGTCAAGTTGGCTTCAGTAAGTTGTGCCATCCCATTGGCGAGATCTCCATTGGAATGCCTGCCTTCCCTTTCCAATCATTTTAGGGACACAGAGAAAATTAATCTCTCATTCCCCCACCCTAAAAAAAACACACTTCTATCCAATTTTGGGGTAATTTACAGGGAAGCACTGGCCAATGGTGAGGTTGGCGTTTCAGATCTCCAGGAATTTTGTGGGTGGAAAGTCCTACCAGGGAAGCAAACTTGTTCTTCATTAAAAAAAATTATATTAACAAATTATGATGGAATAAGGCAATACAAATTTTAAAAAAGAATGAGAAAAATAAGAAAAAGTAAAAAAAAAAAAAGACAGGAACTGTCAGAATCAGGAGCCTCAAGAATCAGGAGCCTCAAGCCAGTTTTCAAAAACAAATCCAGTTGTTTATTAGGAGCGCCATGTCAGCATGACCTAAGTCAGGGGTTGGCAACCCGTGGCTCTGGAGCCGCAAGAGGCTCTTTTGCCCCTCTGCTGTGGCTCCCTATCTCCCTGGATGGCCCCTCACCTCGCCCTCCCCTCCCTCACCTGGCCTGAGAAGGTAAGGGTGACGGCAGGAATGGAGAAGTGGCCGGGACTGATTCTCCGGCGCTGGTTGAGGAACGATCGCCACCTCCAGTGGAGGCTTCCCTTCGGGCGACCCTCCTCCCCCTCTTGCAACTCCCTGGCTGGCTTGGTGGGGCCAGGAGGGTGCACATGCATGGGGAGACCCTCCTCAAGTGCGCGCCAAAGCACAGCAAAGGCACGCGCGGAGGGCGGTCGGCCGCTCGCTTAAGGAAGGTCTTTGGACATGGCTTCTCTCCTGCCCTAAGGATCTGGCCATCGCCTTGCCATGTCCACCCCCCCCGCAGCTCTTTGTCCGAGCAGGGAGGGCATAAGGTCCAGCCCGAAGCGGCAGGAACCGAAGGCTGCCTTACGTGAAAATGTGGTGCAAAAGCAGGTACAGGGCCGCTTCGCTCCTGCACAAAGGCTCCGGTGACCCTACTCCCAGTCCCACTTCTTCTCCTCTCATGCGGGGGGGGGCATGGCAAGGTGATGACGGAGCCTTAGGGCAGGAGAGAAGCCGTGTCCAAAGACCTTCCTTAAGTGAGTGGCTGCCCACCCTCTGCGCGCGCCTTTGCTGCGCTTTGGCGCGCACTTGAGGAGGGTGTCCCTGCACGCGCGCACCCTCCTGGCCCCGCCACAGCCAGCCAGGGAGGAGGGAGATGGGGAGGAGGGTCACCCGAAGGGTAGCCTCCACTGGGGGTGGCGATCGTTCCACAGCAGAGAGAGTGAGAAGGGGAGAGAGAGGGAAAAAGTGAGAGATGGGAGAAAAAGAGATGGGAGAAAGAGAGAGATGGGAGAGGGAGAGAGAAAGAGAGAGGAGGGGGGGAGGAAGGGGGAGAGAGAGAGAGAGATGGGGAGAGGGGGAGGGAGAGGGGGAGAAAGAGAAATTGGAGAGGGAGAGAGAGAGATGGAGAGAGAGAAAGAGAGAGGGAAAAGAGAGAGAGAAATACCTGTTTCTCATAGACAAGAAAACATAGAGCCACAAAACCTGGGTAAAGAAAACAGAGCCACAAAACCTGAATAGGCGTGGCTGGGGGGTCTGGGGGGTCGGTGGGAGTGAGTGACATTGAGTTGGCCACACCCACCCAGGTTTTGTGGCTCCCGGTGTTTTGTTTTCTCTGGGAAACGGGTCCAAATGGCTCTTTGAGTGTTTAAGGTTGCCGACCCCTGACCTAAGTGAAGCCAACTCTGCCATCCAGTTTTCTTTAGAGCACTTATAAATGCATTTATATAGATTTTATCCTCCTTAAGTTTATATCTCCCTTTCCATATTTTATCCATTCTATTCATCAAGCTCATAAATCACAAGTCCATTGATTTCCATTTTCACTGTCCAAGCAACCCATCGCAGGCTATTTAAATCAGGACATTTGGCGCAGCTTAATTGTCAGCATCCACAGATGCATACATCTCCCAGTGTTAATATTATGTAAAAAAGGTTCCTTTTGGAGAAGCCCTGAATCTGGAATGGGGAGGGGCCATAGAACCCATCTAGTGAAGCCCCACCCCCAAAATCCAAATGAAAACATTTCCTGCAAATATCTGCAGCATTTAGGGAAATTATGCGATTCATCCAATTGAATTGACCACTCTTCTGTCCAAGAAACAGAAGTATAAGGAGGAGGAATGTAGAAATAAAATACAGATAATCCTGGAGTTATGACTGTTGGTTTAAGAATGGTTCATAGTTAACGATAGCCTTGTAAAAAATGACTTGTGACTTGTCCTCACACTTACAACTCTGACACCACCCCTGCAATCCATGATCACAATTTAGGCACTTGGTATCCGACTCTCTTTCACAACTGGTTGCAGTGTCCAGTGATTGTGAGTTGCAAGTTTTTTTTTTGTTTTTTTTTTTTGCCAATTTCTTGCAAAAAACAAAACAAAACCAACAACATTGGAAAGTTAGATTCACTTAACAACTGCATGATTTGCATAATGACCTCCATGAAAATTGTTATAAATGTGGTCCAATTTGACATGACTGCAATGATTTATGATAGAAATTTCAGTCCCAATTCTAGTCATATGTTGACTCTGGCAGACAAAAACATGGCTCCATTTGCACTCAGCCCTTATTTTCCAGGGTGACACACTTTGATATGAAGGAATTAGATAGAATCTGAAGTGATCCAGTGACACTTTTCACCTAAAGCCAAATTCTCAACCAGCAAAGATTTCCAATTAAGGACTTCCAGGACAGAGCGAAAAGTAAACTGCAACTGACTCCCTGTGTCTGCCAAAAGTCTCCTCTGGAGGATTCTGCCAAAGAACAGAGCTGAAACTTTTATGATAATTTTCCCTGTCAGGAGAGATCCCTGACTAATTCAACTAGTTATTGGACTCTAAGACTGTTAGGCATTTCTCTGGAGAGAAATGAAAGGGAAATAATCTCCACATGGTTCATAATGATAGGGGTAGAACTGGAATTAAATCAATCATCAAGAATAAAAAAAAGAGAACTCCAGGAGCACCATCCTTGAAATTGGCCCCAGAGGGAATATATGGCACCTGTTGCCGAAGAAAAAGAAATCTGGTATTTGTTAGCATACTGATTAAAGAGAAAATCCCAGTGGATTGTTAGTGACCAAACGTGTCACTCCGACCTGAAATAACTCCTGCTGAGTTGGAGTCAAAATTTACTTTACTTTGAAAGCTAATGCTCAAGGGCACCACCACAAAAAGGCTGATGTAATAGTGTGTCCAGTCCCTAAGAACAAAATCAAGCTAGGTCAAAAACTGGTCATTAAAACTGCACAATTAAAAAAACAAACCCACACACGCATAAAGAGGGAGAGTGTTTTTGTGTCTTTGGAATTGAGTTCTTGTTTACAGGCTCACTTCCAGGTCTGCAAAGGAGCCGTGGCAGGTGTTCCACTTCTCCTCTGTAATTATGGAAGTGCTGGGGCTTTCTTCTTCCTTCTTTTCACTCCAGGGAGTTTTCCTGGAGCTGTCACTTTTGAATCTAGTCCAGTGAATGGCAAAGACGAGCAATAATGCAAAGTTATGTCCTGTTCTGAGCTAGAAAGCCCTAAATGTAGATAATTCCTGGCTTGGCCTACAATTTAGGCACTGTGTGTCTCTGCATAATTTCACACTATGTCCTTCCTGCTCTCATGCCCCCTTTCCCCTTGAGGTATTTATTTCAGAATGTGATAAATCAATCCTTCAAGGCTCATTTCAGTCTATTTCCAGATAGGCATTGAAACACTCCTATTTTAATCTATCTTGAACTCAAGCAGCCTCATGGATACAATACAAAGCTTCAGTTTTCCCTTTGGTCTTCTATGGTATTAGAACGCCATCTGAAGTTCTAAGATGCACTCCCTCTCTCCTTTAATCAAAGTCATTTATTCAAATGTTGGTGAATCCAATATCCAGAGTAGAATATTGTGGCCAAATTCAATAGCTCATGGTTGTTATAAAAGGAATAATTGATGAGCCTTCCTTGGGTGCATTTTCTCAGCCAGCTTGATAACCACTACAGCTTGTTGCCCTTCACCCCACATTTGCTGTAGAATATTGGGGTTACTCAGTTAAAAGTTTATTACATATAGATTGTTGAGTTGTGGGAATAATGACAGGAGACAGACTTCAAAAGGAACTTCTTTACTAGGCAACTTCTCTGTACAACCAGCAACTTATTTATTTATTTATTTATTTATTTATTTATTTATTTATTTATTTATTTATTTATTTA
>QLTV01003695.1:33367-49796 GCA_003457575.1 Thermophis baileyi | reverse complement strand
TAGATAGATAGATAGATAGATAGATAGATAGATAGATAGATAGATAGATAGATAGGTAGATAGAAATGGATTTAAAACCTAATAAATATAGATAGATAGATAGATAGATAGATAGATAGATAGATAGATAGATAGATAGATAGATAGATAGATAGATAGATAGATAAGATAAATAGATAAATTAGATAGATAGATAGATAGATAGATAGATAGATAGATAGATAGATAGATAGATACATACATACATACATACACACATACATACATACATACATACATACATACATACATACATACACAATACACCATTCAACGATAATATTTCATATAAGAACTTCTGTGCTCAAAGCCAAAACACACATGATTATAAGATTCTTGAAGCTGAAATCAAATGACAGCTATGTCCATTTGGTTTTTCACTTTTTTCTGGGGTATTTAAAGAATAGGTAATAGTTAACAGAATACACAGGTACTAAATATTAGATCATTTGATTTGTGTGAGAATGTTTTAAAAGGAAAATATTTTAAGGTCAGTATTAATTTCAATTCCTCACAAATATTTTACACAGATATGAAAAAAATGATAAATTAGGTAATGGTATTAGAGGATGATGCTTAATATTATGCTAGTCACTAAGTAAGAAATAAGGACATATTTAGCATGTAAAAATGCCAATAGAAAAATAGGGACCACCTTGGTGGGAAGGTAACAGCGTTCCGTGCGCCTTCGGCATTTAGTCATGCTGGCCACATGACCACAGAATCGTCATCAGACAGCGCTGGCTCTTCGGCTTAGAAACGGAGATGAGCACCACCCCCTAGAGTCAGGAACGACTAGCACGTATGTGCGAGGGGAACCTTTACCTTATTTAACCATAGATCTGGATTCTTATCCATCCAGTTTATTTTATAAACTGAATTAGATGGGATTGATTATTCCAGACCTACCCTGCAATTCCATCAATCTATAAATATTATTTAATGGTGTTATATATTCATTTTTGTCCCAAGAATTCTGTCCATCTACTGAATGAAGAATAGAAGCCTTAACTATCAGCATTAGTGGCTTTGCTTATGAGCTGTAGCAAGGCAAGAGATTTATAAGTGTAGCGGCTTAACATTTTAAATTACTCAAATCTATTGAAAATAAACCACCTAAAGGTTTATTTTATAACACAAGAAAGTAAGTTCTGTCCAGTATTGTTAAGCCGTGAAACCAAGTTAGGGTTCTGAGCTGGTGACTTTCCATCTCTCCATTTCCAGTTTATTTTATTTCCCAATTAAAATTCTAGTACATTACTACAATGCATTATTAAAAGCTTAAAAGTACAGATCCAGTTTCCCATCCCAACCAATGGAATGGTACAGACCCAATTTCTAAATCAAAACATGTCTCTATTAAATTTTAAAAATACCCAGTTAACCTAATTGGAGTCAATAGGAGGAAGGGAGGAAAACTGTAGACAATAAATGCTATATTAAGGCAATATGCAAAATATTTTTAGATTATGTGTCAAATAAAATATAACATCTAAAAATGTAATTTTGGATGTAACACATTTTCATGCTTGGGATTGTAGTCTGAAAATGTTTCCAAATAAAATTGAATTCTACATTAGACTTATTTTTTAATATGAAGTTAACTCTAGACATCCAAGCAATATTCCCACAATTTGATTAATCATTCTTCCCTAGGGGGAATCAATTCCTCCCCCCAATAAAATTTGAATAAAAATTTCACAGCTTTTAACATACATAATGCCAATTTAGCAAATTTTAAAGACATACCATATTTTTCGGATTATAAGACGCACCGGAGTATTTGGGGAGGAAAATAGGGGGAAAAATTTCTGCCTACCAGGTATTCATCTGGCTAGCCTCCTTAGTCTGGTCAGCTTCAGCGCATTAGTTCGCTGGTTTTGAACGCGCACGCGCGCTTTTTATCTCCTGGTTGGGGATAAAAAACAGCTTCTAAAGCACAGCTGATCGTCGGAGGGAGCAGGAATGAGAAAAGCAGGCAAAGCGCGGAAGATCGCTTCACTTGCTAGCGCCTCGTTAGGGCTGAAAAAAAGCTTAGAAAAAGCTACATTTGGAGTATAAGACGTACCAAAATTTTCAGCCTCTTTTAGGGGGGGGGAAGTGCGTCTTATACTCCAAAAAATACGGTATATGGTTCAGCGGTTTAATAAAAATCTCTCAAAATGGGATTATGACTTCCCAAATTTGTTTGATTCTATGATGAAGTTCTGTTAAGCTTTGCAACATTGCCACCACATATGGAAGAAGGATCCAATCTGTTTTGTTTCTTTTCTAGCTTTTTACAGCTAAGCAATTATTCATTTAACAATCAAGACTGGAGTAATGAACCAGCAATAAAACTTGTACTAATTATATCTAAGTATAATGTTCGATATGCATTATAAATTAATTTACTGGCAATGACAAGACATTCCTGCTGGCAGCCAAATTTTTGATGCATTTTTACTGAACTGAAAATGCTGTTTGGAAATAGACCTCCAACAGTGCATAAATGCTTTAGAAAGGAATATGCTTGACACCAGACTAATGCATGCATTTTTAAATGTTGCATGTTTATTTTCTTTTGATCTGAGTGGCCTGCTAAGATCCATGAGAAACTATATGAATACAATAGTATGTATTGATACAGTCAGTTCAGATTGTCATTACTTCAGTGAAGAGCATCAACAATATTACATGGATTGAATTAATGATGAACCCTAACTCTTATGTACCTTTGCTGTGATTCTGACATTTATCACTCTAATGATTTTGCAAAAAATTGCTGTAAAGAGCGTCAAACTCAGTATTAAAAAAATAACGTATTCCCACTGCAATCTGCTCATGTACTTTGGCTAACTTTGCTCAACCTGGGGCTCTCCATATGCTCTCCACAATACCAATCACCCTTGCCCATCCACCATCAAACTCCTGTGGAAATGATGGCACTTATCACATCCACAGAGAGCAAGCCAGGAAAGACAGCTTTCTGGCCATTGGCTGATGGGAGAGATTTTATTTTCCAGTCATAAAGCTGCAGCAATCTAATATGTATCCATAAGATTAGTGTCACAATTGTTGAATTTTAAACATTAATCTCAAACATTTTTCACATATTTACCTATCTTGAGTATTTAAACTTCTTTGATTTAATTGTGTGTTTATTTTATTTTTTATAAACATTCATTTTTAAAAATAAATAAATAAATCAGTGCAATAAAAAATGTTTTAAGGAAATGAAAATGATAGGGGGGAACCAAAACAAAGACACCAAACCAAATGATTTGCAGCTTGTGATTCAAAATAATCTGTATGATAATATGTCCATTAGTCCAGAACAGCTTAACAAACGAGCCTTCAGACTGTATCATGCTTTCTCTGGTCTAGTCGTATTTGTTCTTGGAAAGCTACTTAAGGGTAAATACGGTGTGGCTTCCATCATCTGTTTTATTGTGCATGATAGGAAAGAAAAACAGCACCTTAAAAGGAAAATGCACCATCTGCTGACTTGCTAATACACTGGGGAGGGGGGAATAACAGGCAGATGTGCCTTGGACTGAAGTTTTTTTCTGGCAGTTATGTTGGACACTGGAGAGATTTACAGATGGTTCATTGTTGAGATTTCATAGGGAATCCCAAAGGGGGAAAAAAAATTTGTGACACATAGATGGGAATCGGGCAAGTTTGTGCTATGTCAGCCTTCGAGGTCTATGTGCCAATATGTTAGTAACTGGCAGTGCTGTGGCAGATCTGGAACAGCAATATTTACCACAGAAATGCCATTTTTAATGTGATATCAGGACCAAATCATGGAGATATCCTGGGGGGGAAAAGGTCAAATGAAGCAGATCTAATTTAAATATTTGATTATATATTGGGATCATATTTTCCTGTTCATTTTAGAATAATGCTGAAAGTCAATAATGGATTAGTTTAGATAAAAATAACATTCATTATATTACATATTTTAAAAGTTTAGTAAATGCATAAATTAAAATTAAAAGTTATATAAGCACAATGCAGAGCAAGAAGTCAATGAATTGGGAGGTTTTATGTGGCTCTAGGCCACATAAAAAGTGTGAAGTTGTTTGAGTAGCCTGTAGTGACAGGACAAAGGGGTGCTAAAGTGTTTCAACATTGTCTATAACTGATTGGAAAGAGGAAAGAAAGAAGGAATACAGACAGACAGACAGACAGACAGACAGACAGAGAGAGAGACAGACAGAGAGACAGACAGACAGACAGACAGACAGACCTGCATACATATAGAAGAAGAGTTGGAGGAATATATAGAAAGCAAATGGATGGAAAAAGAAAAAATGGAGATGGATGTTAAAACAAAAACCGTTTTTAAAAATTTTTGTGAGGTCTTTGATTTGGGGGAAGATATATTTTTCTGGAATGTAAGAAATGTTTCATCTAGTTTAATGAAATGTTTCATCTAGTTTAATGAAAGGAAGACTAGGAGTGATATAATAGCAATATTTGCAGGGCTCCCACAAAGGAGAGTGGGGCCAACCTATTATCTAAAGCACCAGAAGCAATGGCAACAAGAAGCAATGGATGGAAACTAATCAAGGAGGGAACCAACCTAAATAACTGGAGAAATTCCTTGACAGTTCAAACAATCAGTGGAATGGCTTGCCTTCAGAAGTTGTGGGTGCTCCATCACTTGAGGCTTTCAAGAAGAGACTGGACAACCATTTGTCTGATATTGTGTCTCCTGCTTGAGCAGGGGGTTGGACTAGAAGACCTCCGAGGTCCCTTCCAGCCCTATGATTCTATAAAAAAGACTATCCTGTGACATACATAAAACAAAGAGAAGCAGAGATTCTTAAATCCTTTTCCCACAAGAGATTTCTGAAAAATTGAATAGGGTATCTGGTTTTGCATCTTCTGTGAGAAATCCTAATTGGAGGTTATTAAAGCTAATAATAGCTAATTGTTGAGAACTGTGCTTTCTGGCATGGTGCTAAATGGGATTGCTTAGAAGGCTATGTGCAGGAGCAGCTTCCTTTTAGGGCAGAATAGGCAACCCACAGCCCCTAGGTCATTTTGAGTGCCCATAAGTTCTCTGCCTTCTTTTCATATGGTTATGTGTCTTGAATCTGGAAGACTTACTCTTTGCAAGGCCCAATGGCCACAATCTCCCTTTGAAACAGCAACCAGTGTCTGTTTCAACCAATACTCAGGTCTTTATATTGAGCAGGCTATATAGTTAGTAATGCTTGCAACTAAATGAATCTCCACCTACAGGCTGAATGATGATAAAACTCTTTTCAGAATAGACACCAAAGCATCAGAAGGTCTGTCTTCTGGACTGAAAGGGCTCTGGTCTTTCAGGGTCTTGAACAGTGTTGCAGAAAATCATCAGTGATGGTATATAGTTGTTATTTTAGGAGCAGGACTGGAAAATAGGGAGAAGAGTCTTCCACATTCCCTTCCCAGCAATCTTAGTTGTGCTGAGATTGCTGGGAAACAGAGAAGACACAACATTCCTGTTAATGTATGCTGTGAAATACAGACAAAAATACTAGGCTGGAAGTCAAGTCATTCTTGGCCTGAACCCCAAAATCTCTACTTGATTCACCTTCTACAAGAAAAACACATTTCCCCATTCTCTTTTCTTTTGTAAATTAAGTTCTTCTGATAAGTCTTAAAATGGCAGTAAGACTGAACTTCTAGTTACAATTTGTCCCACAACTGTGAACACTGCACTGTTTTTATAAAACAAAATCCAATAAAAATAATGTATAACTCTTTTGAAGAATTGATACCCCACCCGCCCAATTTCCTCTAGATCCATTTTATTTTTAACACTGAGACAAAAGCTTTCTTCTCCGAAAAAGAATACTTAGTTTTAGGCATGTAAACAATAAATTATTCTATTTATTGTACATGGAGCTGTTCAGAAAATAATAGTGATTACAGAGCATCAACAACTGGAAGAATTTTCATTCTCTGTGCTATTCCATCCATGATTGCAGGAAATCTTTGTGTGCTAATTTTGTTTCATGGACATTCTGTTCCAAAGTCTTCAGCATATTCAGCATAAAAACAGATATCACAACTGAAAAGAAATAATACAAAAATTATTTTAATTTTTTTTTAAAAAAAGCTGTTTCTATAAGGATTGTATATACATTTTTTACCTTTTTCTTCCTGGGTACAGAGACTCCACTGCATTGTTGCATGTTTAAAGTCATCCTCTGGTAGCAAAATATCATGTAATTGTCCCCATAACAGGGCCTGTTTAATCATCATGGTAATAGTTTGCTTATCGAACAAGGATGAATCATGTCAGATTAAGCTGAGTAGTCTGCCCACTAAATGTTTCATTTTACATTGCTTGATTTCCTTATTAACTTTTGATATGGCATTTAGATGAAGTTGTCCTATTTTTGTCTATATTTTTTTCTCTTTACACTGATCACATAAAATTCTACTTTTTGAGAAAAATAGATATTAACTCTGCAGGTAATGGCTTTAGGACAAGCATTATTAGAAAATGTATGACTTTGGCATGTGTGATGACTTATCAGACAAGTTAACAAAGCCAACCCACTTCTTGTTAATGTGGACCTCTTCTACTTGCAAATGAGTACTCCCAATATATGAAAGCATTTGCGTTTTTTTCATTTTCATAAAGATATTTTTGTGAGATTTCACTTTATATGTCAAAAGTGTATCCACCGTTGTTGGAAGGGGATATGTTCAAGTTAGTTTTATCTTCCGCAAGTATGCTCAACAGGGCAGTTTTGAAAGATATTGACTGTTGTCAGAAATTTCTATACAATGGAAGAAAGGTATACTTTGAATCTCTTTCATTTTAAAGTTAAGGGTCTTGGATTCCTATGTAAAAATCTCCTTAGCTGTGAAATGGTAAAGTTCTGTACTGCAGGTAAAGCAGCCAGCTAAACAGTAATGGATGGCTCTCTATCTACATGTATATAATTAGAATTGAACCCATTTATCATTTGCTAGTAAACTTTTCCTTTGGCTGCTTTAAATATGTTCATAACATGGTAAGAATTTAGCTCTTAAGTATATTTATTAAGTGATCTTATTATACAGGTGGTCCTTGATTTACAACCGTTCATTTAGTGACCGTTCAAAGTTACAACGGCACTGAAAAAAGTGAGTTATGATCATTTTTCACACTTACGACCTTTGTAGCAGCCCCATGGTCATGTGATCAAAATTCAGATGCTTGGCAACTGGTTCATACTTACGACCGTTACAGCATCCCAAGGTCATGTGATCACCTTTTACAACCTTCTGACAAGCAAAGTCAATGGGGAAGCCAGATTCACTTAACAACCATGTTCCTAACTTATCAACTGCAGTGATTCACTTAACAACTGTGGCAAGAAAGGTCGTAAAATGGGGTAAAACTCACTTAACAAATATCTCACTTAACAACAGAAATTTTGAGCTCAATTGTGGCCGTAAGTCGAGGACTACCTGGATTGCTGTCTTTGCTGGGGGGAAGCATAAACATTATTTATTGCCACAGCAGTTTTGGAGGGCTGATACAAGAAAGTCCCCTATGAGCTGAGATTGTGCCCCTGTGAACAAGGGACTATTGAAACTACAGCTCATGTCCTGCTATATTGTACCCTCTATATGGGCTCCATCAACCAGCTTATAAAATGCCTGAACAATTTTGGTCTTTTTATGTACAGTTGTTATTATTAGATCAATATGACTCAGTCTCCTTGAATGTAGCTACATTGTGTTACACTTCCTATAAAATTAGGCAGACTTTGATTATTCACTGACAAACACTCAACCAATTGTGATTATTATCTTGTTTTGTTTTTGCTTTATTATTAACATATTATTGTTTGCAAAAACAAATTGCTTGTCCAGTCAGTGACCATAATAAAAATATTCATCCCTACAAATATTCTCCCTGTGCAAGGTAGGAAATTTTTTGGGTGGGGGAGGGTGGCTCTTCCTCCTCTTTTCTTACCTCTCTTTTTTTCCTTTTCCTTCTGACTAGTTTCTCTCTTTGTTCTCCGGCATCTCTTTTTGCTTGTTTTTTTAAATTTCCTTTGTCCCCCCTTCCCTCCCAATCATTCTTCAGTGTTCTGTTTTCTCCCTCAGATGCTTTCTTTTTCGGCTTACAGTTCCACAGTTTTCACAGTCACAGGTTGTTCTTTTGGGGACAGATGTGACCACTTGTGAGTTCTCACAACTGAATTCCTGTAATCTTATCCTAGTTGAGGAGAAGGACACAAATCAGAAGGCATGAAATTTCCTCAAGCATACAATCAGGTGGCTAGTGAAAAAAGAATTTGAAGCATTTTGCCCAAAGCAAAGCTAAGTAAATTGTGATTGTAAGAACAAATACACTGAAATCATTTATTTTCTTCTGATTCATTTCCCTTTTCATTATCTACCAGTGTTTCCTTAAAAGAAAAGTCACAAATGCAAAATATTAGACTGCTGGAAAAAAAATTATGGAAGATAATTCCTTCCATTTCCCAGGGAGATGCCTAAAATTTTGTTCCCAGCTGCTCAGGCTGGATAGTACTAGAAATAAAATATAAAATTGATTCTGTGCCCTGAAAGAAAAAAAAATCTGAGATTTTGTTAAATTGTTTTATTAATACCTTTCCCACTAATTCTCTCTTCACTGATGTCCATTATGAGATTATCCTGCTAGAATGAGGTTAGTACATATACTATGTCTATAATGAATAAGCAGTTGTGTGCTTCTTAAAGAGAAAAAATGGTTCTGTAATTATATTGACCAGGAGTGGGTAAGAAAGAGTCTGTCGACAGAAAATTTTCTTAAGGGTTGTTTGGCTTGTCTACAAAGGTTACATGCATCAGAACTTGAGGTGGATTTTTTTGTTGTAGTTGCAAGGAATGATGTTACAGTACAACAGTGGGAGATAAAAGTAGGCATTTTTAATGGTTTGGTGCCTGAGGAGAAAGATAGGAAATAAATATAATGAATAATGACACAGAAATTTGTGAACAGAATGATTTATCCTAAAATCTCATATTTTAATGCTATACATGCTAAGGTTCAATGTTTATGTTTAAAGTATATTACATATACATTTATAATTACAGCTTTTTTACATTATTAAGTTTTTAAAAATATAATTTACAGAGTTATATAAACAGTGCCATGCCCCTGTTTACTTTGGAGAAAAAAGTGTTATACCAAATTATGTAATGGTGTCCTTCTAAAATGAGAAGTTCTGGTGTTTAGTAAATCATTGCCTGTGTCAAAATTATCTCCCTTAAAAAAACAATAATGCACAGACATAATTTAGCAGGATATGAGTATTATTTGAATCATCCACCTAATTAGCAATTGTATAAATTGTTACACAGTATCATTTTATTTCCACCCCCACAGTCTCTAATGTGTCACGATGTATATATTTATGTTCAGTTAATAAAAGTGAATAATCTCAGATTTACTTTGGTTCAGGAGAAGATGTGAACATTTGCAGAGGTGTTGTATATATCTGGTGGGAGCAATATATTAGATATTCTTCTAGATTAGACAAATACCTAAGGATATTCTGCAGTATTTTTCGACATCAGAATAGTGATTCAATAACTTAAAACAATTTAATTTGATTTAATACAAAATCTAATAGAAATGAAATAATTGATAACATTATAACTTCTATAGCTAGTAAATTTCTTTGCCAGTAAAATTGTAATCATTGTTTAAAATACTGCTTTTAAAAGTATTTCACATTCGTTAGAAAGGGAAAGTGCAGTATTTTTTAAAAAAATATATTGTAAGAAATATTTCTTTTTAAACTCTCAACATGGGGGTGGGGATAGGGATTCTCTCCCTCTTCTTTACCCTTGAGGTTTACAAATTATTTTGTACCGCTTCAATGATTCAGGATGTCACTTAATTGCTAAAGTTTAGGTCTATCTCTTGCTGTCATCTTTGTTCACTAACAGCCTTTTATTCATAGTTCAGTGCTAAGTTACAAACTAAGAGCATTACATCATATGCCAAGCTCCTGTGGTTGGGCAAAATGTGGCCTCCAGGTGTTTTTGGATTGCAGTTCCAATTATCGTGTGTGTATAAAGGAAGACTGATGGGAACTGGAAGTTAACAATATCACTTCCATGCTAGAAGATATCAAGCAACCTTCTTCAATTGGGGACATAGAGGTGGATTGAACCTCAGCTTTTGTAATCCAGCCAGAATGATCATTAGTCATAAGTAATTGTTGATAAAATCCAAATGGCTGGAAACATTTTGTTGGTCTAGATGGATTTAGAATGAAATAGCAATATTGGATTTACCTCTGGATTGGTCTGTTTTGCTGTACGGTAGTTGGCACTAGATCTCACTTTCAGCTGCAAGTTATTTCTTTCTAGATCCAGATCTGTTATATTTAATACTTTTGTTGAGAATTTCTGAAACTACCATAGAAAGTATTGCGTAGGAAATGTGGTATTTGTTTCCATTTCTGTATTACTATCATCTTTAAAAATTATCAGGGGAGTTTTAAAACTTGTCTGTCGGGCTATATCTATCTATTTTGATATTTTTCATACATTTTATAATGTTCACAGATACTTCAATCATTTATTCAATTTTGATTAATTCTGCCCCTTTGTATAATTTTCATAGGAAAGAAAACTAAAGTAGCAAATTATTTTCTCCTTTAGTTGCATTTGTAGTTACTTTTTAATATTTATTAGGCCCTATACATTTTTTCAAATATTCTATATGTCTTATAGTTTCATTATAAACAGAAAGCTTCCTATTCATAGAACATGGAGAAACTGCATCTTTGTAGTTCTGAATTTGAGGTTGATGCTTAAAAGCAATTATTCTGTCAAAATTTCCAAATAGATACATTCAGAAAATGCTAAATTCCCAGATTGAGGCGTTCAGAGTAGATTTTGTAACTGGGGCTCCCTTGAACCATGGGTTCCACAAGAGGTCACTAGGGATTCATAAGAGATTGTGATTGAAAACAAAATAAAAAAACTTGAAATAAGTTTTTTTTTAAATTGTTCATCATACAATACTAATGTGAGTGATTTTTGCCTGTTGTGGCTCAGCTGTTGATGTAAATGTTGTAAAACATATTTGTGATTTATTTACTGGAGTTCTCTGATACTTGAAAATATGTTCAAGGATTCTTGCAGGTTTAAAAGGTCTTGTTTAGAGCAATAAAAATAAATTTAAACTAATAAAGAAACCAAACTGGTGACATATGATTAACTAATTCAGTACATTTTATAGTTATCATGTGCTGCTGCTTCTATCTTTAAATCCCACTCTTCCTCATGCTTAGCACAGGACAGCCAAATTTTGCTGTTTTGAGGTCCCAGAAATGCTGGGTTCATGCCTGTTGTGTGGAAACCCAATGACACACACACCAGGGTGGAGGTTGGAAAGAAAAGTTCATTCTGTGCAGAAGAAAGGACACTTGTGTGTCCCCCATCTCCTTGGTCCCTATTTTATAGTAGAGGTGGATTGAGCCACTTTCTTGAATTAGTATGAGAGGCAATCTGTGCCACTTTTAGCAATTTTAGTTATTAACCAGCAATTTGACATTTTCCATACAAGCACACATTGTTCACAAAAATAACTTGTAAACCACCATGTCCTCTTTCTCAGTTCCATTTTTATATTTTATCCACCTTGTCCCATGATGTAGTGGCGTTACATGTCAGCAAGCATAATATATTTCTAAAATCTAAATACGGCAGATTTAACCATTCTTATCAAATCTGAACAAAGCTACGTAGAATATACTTAACTATTTGGGATAGGGTCTTAAAGCCCTTGTTTATCAGTTTGATCTGAAGAGCAACAAGTTATGAATTGGAAAGAGGGTTCATCTTAGTATGTGTTTTCATCTATATATATAAAAGCCAAATACCACTCACTCATCACGAAATCTCCAGAACTGTAAAGCCTACAAACTTGAAACTTGGCACATATGTTCCCCTTGGCTTCTAGGTGCTCGCTAAGAAAGGATTTTTTGAAATGACCATCAGATCATTAGTATTTCTTATACAGTATTATATTAATTAACCCGCTCTGATGCTAAGGAGTTAGACGTTCTACTCCCCCTCCCCACCTGAAAAGAACTCTGTTCCAACTGCCCAGTTGCCTTATATTAACACGCTCTGATGCTACCCCTTCGCTAAACCGGGCGTGGCCGTGGCCAGCGCATGACTCATCCGGCCTGCGGGCTGGGAGTTTAGACATTCTACTCCCCCTCTCCACCTGAAAAGAACTCTGTTCCAACTGCTAGTTGCCTTATATTAACACGCTCTGATGCTAAGGAGTTACACATTCTATATAAATTTTCAAGCTTTAAGTGTCAATGTATCAAGCCCGATCACATAGTTTCACAGCGAAGCACGGGTATCCAGCTACTAGTGCCCTATATGCCAGTTAGAAAATATATCTCTTTCTATCTACAGAAATTCATTTATTTTATTTAATACATTTAAGTTCAGTGTTAGTCTTCTTAGCACAGTGTTTTGAAGTGCAGCTTCTTTTTTGCTGTACTAAATCCAAATATTACTTTTGGTCCTAATAGGAACCATACTGGTGTGTTAGATATGCAAAATAATTACAACCACCACAACCACAATCTGGGTTTAAGAATTCTGGAATCTCTAGTACTAATTAATCTGTGATGCTGGAACTGAGAGAAATCTTTTTTGCAAGCTGGCTTGGTCTAATTCCATGACTTCCCCAAGGCTGACACAATTAGTTCTCCCACAGGAAGTCTCTTTTTTATCAAAGATAAGAAGAATCTGCGATTTTGAAGTTTTCAGCTGTTTTGGATATGGTTTGCTAATCAGCGTTTCTTACAGAACAGTTATTACTACTTTCAACATTTTCTGGCAGGCAGAAACAATGTAGAGTTTAAAAGCTTTTCTGAACTCTGTATTCACTTATATAAATTTTGGTGTTTTGATACAGGAGTTTAAGCCAAAAGGCAGATCCACTCGAATAAAAATGTTTCTGATGGGATCATGTTTGTTAAAGAGTTGGTAAACCCTTGACATTTGCTTGTCAGGAGACATGACTATAAACACATCTACAGAAAGGGAAACAATAACCACAGTGACTCAAACTGTTCATCCAGTTTTCAAAGTCACTCAAGCGCTTTTATTATCAGGTTATATAAAAAGGAACATACTTTATTTATAAAAATATTTTAAAAGGACAATGTGCTTTACTTCAGTTCATTTAAACCAATGACAATAGCCAAACAGGCATCAAGATTCTGTTTATATATACTGAAGGAAAGGAAAAGGCAGCATTTCCCCCCAAACCCTTCCACACTGCATATTCTGCAGTTTTCAATACCCACTGCAATGATGTTCCAGCGCATTGGAACAGGAGGGGAAATATTGCTGGAGGCACATGTATGTAAGAAGACAATCACCTCTTGCATCTATTTCCAGTATCAAACCTCCACTTGGTCTTATTCCTCTTTAGAAATGAAGAGAGTTTCTTTAAAGAAGAGCAGGTATGAACCTAACTTTGTGAGAGTTCCTGGCGCTTGATTGATGGTATCATGACAATCCATAACAGTGTATTTATTTCTCTATGTAAAATATTATCTGTGATGTTACTAGATGTAAGGATGCAGCAATACTTTTATTAAAAGTCTAAAATGATTTTTTTGACCTTATATTAGCTTCTGACTGACAGAAAAAGAAGCATAAGAAAGAAAGCATGATGTTAAAATGCTGCTCCTGGACAGTTTTCTGAAAAGAGGCAAATGACGATGAAGTGAGCGATAAAAGGCTTTCATTCACTCAGTGGGACCTGATTTACACTATATACTAAGCAGACTGTGCCTTTAAACATAAAAAAAAAAGATTCCGTATTGCCATCAGTTACCCAAGGTCCATTCTCCCCTTGATGTACCATTGATTTTATGTAGGTGAGATCTATTAATGTTAATGGAAGTTATGCATGTAATTCTTTTGCTTCATCAATGAGGGAATAGACATTTATGCTTCTAAAGAAATTACACAGATAAAAGACATTTTCAAGGAGAGAGAGTGTGTTTATCTTTTCATTTTTCAGATTTAATTCTAGACAAAAATGCCAGAGTAATAAGTGACTTCAATAGTTCACAAAGCAGAAATGCCAGCAGAGGCTGATTCAAACTGATACCTTGAAAAATAGGTCTCTATGCAGATACAATGATCATATGATAACTCTATTACTTAGGTAACATCCCAGTTCCGTAAGTGAATATGCCACTGAACAATCTGCATTAGTTATCTGCAAAAATCTTTGATGAGTGAACTGTTGTAATATTTTAGCATGCATATTAGATTGTAAATTATAATTGGGTGAGTTTCCAATTCCGATTGATTGTAGCATTTCCTTTTCCCTTTGCCGGTGAGATTTGAGCCCTTTACACCTGCTGCTTCATTTTCTTAACAGTGATTTGCTTAAACAATTTACAGTGCAAATAATTTATGTAGTTTGGATGCAATATTCTTCACTTTCTCCATATTCCTTTTGTAGCTTTGTTTCTAGATTCTGCTCTCTTCCTGGTTAGTTTTCTACTTTTAATGCATTTAAGCCTTTAACACTTTAGCAGTTTCCTCTTCAAATTCTTTCAGGTCAGAATTTTAGCTTTGAAAACAAAGCTCTCATCTTCTTTAGATTCCTTAGGTTTCTTATTTAATGTCACCCGAAAAGTAAAAAATAGGTCTAGACATCCAGGTCTATGCACCAAACAAGAACCTCTTGTTTTGAAGCTGCAGTTTTATATTTGGTAATAACACAATTCTAAATGGAGGAAAAAAGAGCAAAGTGACCAACTGTCACCACCTACAAAGACTGAGATGACATCACAGAGCTGTGATCTATGCCACCTTCATTTTAGAATAGCCTATGAGCCAATCAAGACAACTTTTGAGAAAAAAATAAATATTATGGATTTAACAAAGTCATTATGGTCTCTTCCATCTTTGAGGATTCTTCTATATAGGAAAGAACATTAGTGTTAGGTGTCTGTCTGTGAAGTTTCCAAAGAAATATCAGAATAGAGATGTCTGCCCTATCCATGGGTCCTTTGAATAGCCAAAAAATGGATAAAATTTTATTGTTAGTGGGTGTAAGCTTCACTCTTCTTGCTTGTGAATGTGTGTTTCTTTTTTCTTTTTTTGTACAATTTTTTAAAAAAGAGGGTTGGAAACAAATTTATTTTAAAAATCAATATTGCAGCACCAGTAAAATAGTGCTATTATTGCAGCAATTCATTAGATGGAAACTAAGAAGTTTATTAATCGATATAATTCATAGCTCAAGAAACTGGCTCTTAATGATCTCAGTGAAAATAATACAAAAATATTTTTGTATTGCATTTTGTCACAAGTTAATATGATCAAGAAATGAACAGAATGGAATAAGACAAAAGGAGAAATAGGAAAAGCTATCAATAAGAAAAGCAATTAAATACTGTACATTTAGAGCAGTACTACTACATGAGCTACACCTGAACCTCTTTTTGGAAGGCAGTAAAACATATCCCATCTAAAAAGGCCTCTAGAACCCAGAGGTAAATCACTGGACAATCTTCCCATAGAAATTCTAGTTGCAAAAATAATTCTGGCCATAAGAAGGCTTTGTTGTTGTTCAGTCGCTAAGTTGTGTCCAACTCTTTGTGACCACATGGACCACAGCATGCCAGGTTCCCCTGTCCTCCACTATCTCCCAGAGTCTGCCCAAATTCATAACCACTGTGTCAATGATAATATCTTACCATCTTACTCTGCTGTCCTCTTCCGCTTTTGCCTTCAATCTTTCCAAACATCAAGGTCTTTTCCAATGAGTCCTCTCTTCTCAGTTGGTCATCAAAGTATTTGAGCTTCAGTTTCTGTATCTGTCCTTCCAAAGAACAGTCAGAGTTGATTTCCTTTAGGATTGACTGATTTGATCTCCTTGCAGTCCAAGGAACTCTCAAGAGCCTTCTCCAACACCACAATTTGAAAGCATCAATAGAATAGAATTCTTTATTGGCCAAGTGTGATTGGACACACAAGGAATTTGTCTTTGGTGCATATGCTCTCAGCATACATAAAAAGACAAGATACATTCATCAGGAATCATAAGGTACAACACTTAATGATAGCCATACGGTACAAATAAGCAATCAAATCATACTAGGAAACAATCAATATAAACCGTAAGGATACAAACAACAAAGTTACAGTCATGCAAATTCATAAGTCATAAGTGGGAGGAGATGGGTGATAGGAATGATGAAAAGATTAATAGTAATAGTAATGCAGACTTAGTGAATAGTTTGACAGTGTTGAGGGAATTATTTGTTTAGCAGAGTGATGACGTTTGGGAAAAAACTGTTCTTGTGTCTAGTTGTTCTGGTGTGCAGTGGTATATAGCATAATTGTG
>QLTV01003695.1:9898-31450 GCA_003457575.1 Thermophis baileyi | reverse complement strand
AGCACAGACTTTTAAGCAAGAAGGAGTTATCTTGTCTGGGCCTGGTGCTTTTCCTGGCTTCTGTCTGTGAAATAGATCTTGCACTTCCTTTTCTGTGATCACCAGGGGTTGTGAACCCAATGGGATGGGGTCAGTTGTAGGAGGTTTGGCTGTTGTTGGTGTGTCTGAGATTGGGTCAGTTGCAGGAGGCTTGGCTGTTGTTGGCGTGTCTGAGATGGGGGTTGTAGAGATAGGTGGCTGTAGTTTCTTTTCAAACCTGCAGTAAAACACATTCAGGTCATCTGCCAGTTGTTGATTTCCTTCAGCCTGGGAAGGAAGTTTGCCGTAACCGGTAATATTTTTAAGAGATATTTTATCTCTTAAAAAGATATTTTAAGAACACCAATTCTTTGGTGTTCAGCCTTCTTTATGGTCCAACTCTCACAGCCATACATTACTAACGGAAAAACCATTGCTTTGATTATATGGATCTTTGTCACAAGGTGATGTCTCTGTTTTTAATATGCTGTCTAGGTTTGCCATGGCTTTCCTCCCAAGGAGCAAGTGTCTTTTAATTTCATGACCACAGCTGCTGTCTGCAGTGATCTTGGAGCCTAAATAACAAGGCTACCTGCCTCTAATTAAGAATACTGAAGTACAACATATATTAGCACAGTGAGTTTCAATATGGGAAAAGCAAACTTCTGTAGCTTTCCATTCTCCTTAACTATGGCTAGAAGGATTTTAAAAATGGCTGTTTCCCATTTGGCTAAGTAATAATGCACTTTTGATGTGCAATACAATCATGTATTTGGTTGTGTAATACAACCATGTATTTCTGGTGCCTGAGGATGAGTCAAGTTCCCAGGGAACGTATTGGTTCATTCGTGTAAAGCGTTATTCTTTAAGATGCTATAGATTATGGATTATGTTTATTATAAGTCTAGGTTGTAAAAATCATAGTGTTAAGAATCTGAAGAGAATTTCAAGGACACCTTGGCTTGCTTTCTAATCAGATCCACACATCACCATGCCATCAGTAAATTATGTTTCTCTCTTTTCTTTCTTGCCTATTTTTCCTACCAATATCTTCCTAAGCAGCATCTGAGAGGCTAACCTCAGCATTATTGTAACTCAATAACTTGTGGGCAGGTTTGGAGGTAGATTCTAGGATGAATGCTGCCTATTTCACTGAAACTGTACAATAATTTTGGGGCATAAAAAGGGAGCTTTGGCTATTTTCTTCTGGTCACTTAGTGGCCCTTCCTATATCACTGGGAAAAATAAAGGGAATCAATTTCTAAAGCATTCCAATTGGCTACAAAGTTTGAAACCAACAAATCTATTATTGTACAACTTTCCACTTTATTAATTCTTGTAATTCATAGTCCACAACAGGGCTGTCAAACTCCCAGCCCGCGGGCCGGATGCGTCACGTGCTGGCCACGCCCATGCCCGGTTTAGTGAAGGGGGGGGAAAGTCCCAATACGTCACGTGATGCTGCCGTGACGAAGTGAATTTGACAGCCCTGGTCCACAATGAAGAATAAAACAAAATTATGAATTGAAGACATTTAGAAGGTTTCTTATGCATGGGCCTGTGGAATGAACAGATTGGTTTCATAAAAGCCCCAAAGAGCTTTCAAATTATTATAACAGTGAACTTGGACAGGAGAAACAAATGTTATTGTAGACTATTATCTTTAATCTCTGTTTGCCTTTGTCATTGCAGTCCCCATTTTTTTTACCAGCTAATTGTTATTACCTTCAACTTAAACCTTTTCATTAGTGCTGTACATATGATGCCTTTTTTCATGGCACGTCTCACTGTACATCCTTCCAATTAGCCATAGTATTGAATCAGAAATAATTTTTAATAGAGAAGAATATCTCTAATGTAATAGAAACAGATATTATGTTCTTTCAGCTCTTTGGAGGTGTGCTTATAAACCAAAAACATTAAATAATTGGTGTCTGGTGTTCTGCTTAGAATTTGCTTTGATAGTTTGCAGCAGTGTCTAAATGTTATTTTTATATCCAGTTCCTTCAATTTTGTAGTCATGAAGGGTATTTTCATCCTGTTTTTCTCCAAACATTGCTAGTGTATTTGCTACAAATCAGTGCAGAGATGAAAATAGGTGACATACAATCTACCTAAGCACTTGGCATTTGGCATGATTACAATAATCACACACATACATGAATCGTTTTGTTTGATCACTCTGTGGGAGGCAGACTTCTTTGACCTATGAAGCTGATCTGTGAACTTTGTCAAAAAATTCAGAATTACACTGTTGAGGGTTGTGCATCCTATTAGCATAATTTGCCACCCAAGATGTAAATGTACGTTCTACAATGACACAGTGATGGGGAAAGAAAGGAAACTAAAACTTGCTAACATTGATTATTTATATTAGGTCTTTCTTACCAGCCTTGATTATAAGCTTGGTGTATGCTGGTATTATAGAAACTGTTCTGGCATCATTTGTGATTATATTTCTTCAGAATTATGGGATGAGAAGATGCATGAAAAAGGCGCATGAAGTCTAAATCTAAAACTATATTTTGGTTTTCGGGGCATAAATTATAAGAAGACTTCTTTTGTTTTTCTGTCTATAAAATGCAGTTGAAAATAAATGCTTGTGGGGATCATATTCTAAAACTGCTCTACCTGAAATGCACACAGATATCAGTCTCCCGTCCCACTCCCCACCCCGGTATTCACTTTCAAGGAAGTATTTGTAGAACTTAATTGTCCCAGGAGCTTGCTTTTTTAAAAAAAGAATAGTTCAGAATTTGAACGATGATGTTTCTCTCTTTCCCCTCCACCCCAGCCCTCCCTTTTTTAATTCCTGAAATTAAAATATGTTGGAATGCTCAGTACAGCTTTTCACTCCCTTTTGAATGGACCCTTTAGTTTTTCACACCAAGGTGTCCTTCGGGGTGCCAGGTCAGGCTACCAAAACAGCTTCTAGGAGGGGATTAGGACCAATTAACATCTCTGTACACAAAAGCCACTGGCAGCTGAACAGGCAGCCTGGTGGCCTGTTCAGGAGCTGCATTTTAAATAAGGGCCTTCTGTGCTTGAACTCAAGTGGGAAGAGGCGGAGAAAGTTTTTATTTATAATTGAAAACGCTGCTCCTGGATAATGTGTGAAGAAAGGCAGAGTGGTGTTCAAAAGTATCTAACAAATATCATTTGAATATTGCCCTTTATTGTATTAATTCCCATCAAGGATTCGGTAACAATGTCGTAATTCCATGCTGCATATGAAACAGAATTTTTTAAGACATGGTTGAGAAAAACAACTGATTAAGCCACATATTATCTCAGACTGTTTGTAGGCTTCTCTCTAAGTTTTGTTTAAAAAATGTGTGCTAGTCTCAGGGAGTTGCTATAAATAAGTAGTAAGAAATTATTATTATTATTATTATTGTTGTTGTTGTTATTGTTGTTATTGTTATCATCATGATCATCATCATCATCATTACATACACAAAGTAGCTATTATCATATGTCTCCATGAAATATTTTACTTTGTTTACAATACATAAAATGATGTATTTGAATTGAATTGAATACTTTATTTGGCCAAGTGTGATTAGACACACAAGGAATTTATTTTAGAGAGAAGGCAATTATATTGTTCAAGGGACTGAATATATCCATATTCATTTTCAGCATGGAAAATAAGTCTTGAGAAAAAAAAAGTGACAAGATAGTCAAGAAGCCGAATCACCTCATTGGCATCTTCATTTCTTTTTGTTTCTAGTGGATCCTTTTATATGCTGCAACATCGAGTTTCATCTCCCATGATCCCTAAACTGTTTTTACCCATGTTAATAATTTTTAGAATGTGTTGGGACTGCCATTCCCAACCATTCCTAGTAAAAAAAGTAGAGTTAAAGATCTGGGAAATTATGCTTTTGATTTTACCTTTTAAAAACAATCTAGTGATAATAATGTTTATTTTTGTAAAGAAAAACTCTATGTAGAACAAATTATCATTAGCTGGTTTTAATTGAGGTTAGCCTGTTTATCCTACTCAAAAACTTGATTGAAAACATTTATAGATGTGTATATTGTCCTTATACAGGTCTTTAAATTACATTATCTATAATTGATATTACTTTCAGTAATCTAATTTGGTGGCAGACCAAGAAGAAAAAATGGGAAAATTATTTGTAAGTATGTGTCATTACATAAAGGAGTCCAGAAATTTATCAATTTATTATTTATCACTATTTTGTAAATATAGTAAAAGAACGATCATTTCAAGCCTAACTTGAAACCAGACTTTTAAATTATTTATTCATTATAGATATAATCATTCAATTAGAAAAAAACCCTGAAATTTACATTCCATTGCCTATATTTTTTTAGGGAGAAAAAGATCTGAAATGGAAACAAGTGCTAGGATGATGTTTCAGGATTCAGTAAAACAAGAAAAAATAATGGAAGGAAAAACTGATTTTAAATACTTTAGGTCATGCCATGGAACTTAGCCAATTTATATCCTTATTGTATTGCTTTACTAGGTTAAAACCATGCTTTTGCTCCACAAATTCAATGACGTTTCCATTGGATCATCCTTCATGTTTTCCCCTCTCCCCACCCAACAACAGACCTGGGTGGGAGGTTGCATTGACATAGCATGGCTGGCCCAAAGTCACCTGGTAAGCTTCCACAGCTGAGGTTTGATTTGAATCTCGATCTTCCCATTGCACCCCACCTCTGTAACCAGCGTGCAACACTGAGTCTTTGAAGAGCCAATTCATTTCAGTGCATGTAGCTAAATGAAAACATTGTCAAGACATTTAGTCATTTGTTTTTAAGAAATCGAGAATTTGTAACTTGAGGCAAATGGGAAACCCCATCATTACGATCACAGCCAGGATTTTACAAATAACCACAAACTCCACTCCGGCAAGATATTTTAGAGCAAACATTAAATGTTCTCAATGTATGGTTCCCTGCACCACCACCACACACAACTTCCTCCTCCCCTTTCCTTGTCTTTAGTTTCAGATACTGTATTGTGTTTCTTCTGACATGTTGATTCTACCTCATGCTTAACGGTAATTGGTAGTGGTCTAGGTGGGGATGGAAACATTGTTATGTTTTGTTCATTTTTCACACTTCAGCAGTTATCCCTTTCTTTCCCTGGATGTATGCTTATTAGTGTATGAAATGCAGGTGTGTGGGAAATAGCAAGCACGCACTGACAGGTTACTTTGTTGGCCAGTGCCTAATTAGTAGCATAGTGGATGCACCCTGCTAAGCTTTAGTGGATTGCAGTAGAGCTGGTCTGTTCTAATTTCCTCACCGCTTTGATATTCACCAAAAGATTGACGGTTAGCACAAAAAGCCAAAGCGCGACAGAGGCCTGCAGAAACAATGGCTGTTCTTGCTTGTAGACACCACAGATGTGAGAGAAAGCTGACTAAAAACAATTGGCTGACACTGTCTAATTGTCTCCAATGTCAGCATCATTAATGTTTTCCCATGTAAAAAGTAAAAGGCCAAGGTTGTATCCTCCCTTTATTTTGAGTCACATGATTATGTAACTTACTGAGATTCAGATTAAGTGTTAATTGTATTTGTGCAATAAAAGAAACTGAAGCTACCTTGAATTTAATGAATATGTACTTCATTAATTTGACAGCCTTTAGCCTTATTACCTATTCAGATCATCACAATCAGAATTAATAACATCTATAAGCAATTAAAATTACAGACTATTGAATTATAATCTATGTTTATCTCTTTTTCTGCTGATATGCAAATTATGAGTCCTTATTAGCTGAGATGTTGTTTGCCTGCCGAGGATGGTTCTTGTCTCTTTCTTAGCAGCAACAAGCAACAATAATCACGTCAATGTGTTATAGCATCTTACACAACCAATTTCCTGAAGGATCACAACAAGAAAGGATTTGAAGTAATTGCTGAACCACAAAAGTTAGAGTCAACGATAAAAAATAAGGCACCACTCACATATTTTAAATAATGTATAATGAGAAAGCAAGACAAAGCAATTCGAATATTTTTTCTTCTATAATGTATAACACACTGATTTTTATAAGTCACTTGACATTCTATAACCTTCCTAAATTCCAAGGGAATTCATATTAGGACCCTTCTGATTGTCTGTGTTAGGTCCCCTCCAGTTCATATAATCCTTGGGGAACAGACTTTCAGCTTCAATCCATAATTCTCAGCACTAGGAAGGCATATTATCATTATTATAGTAAATGTTGAGGTTAATGAATGCTAAAACCACTGCCATTCGGCATAAGAGTATTTAGGCTGGGGAGGATGTTAATGTTAACCTCCCAGCTATTTTCAGTGGATTTCCAAGTACATCATAAACACTGATTTCATCAGTTGGGCAAAGGGGAGGCGAGAATGTTGCCAAAACTGAGATTTCAATTTAGTGAGCAGGTCACTGTAAAACAATTCATTCAAAATGAGTGCTTGAATGTGGTGCTCAGTACTCATGACAGGATAGAGCACTTCATTTTAACGAGTTTATAGAAATGGCCTTGGAGGTGGTCTTCAAAGTCTTATAAAATTAGCATCTATGCTCACGCTCCCTTGTTGGATACAGCGTAGGAATTCATGATCACATTCTGGGCTTGTTTCAAATTATATTTATTCCATAACATTCAGCAAGAGAGTAGAGAGAGTATTTTGTGCAGGTCAGAGGGATACAAATTTTATTAAAGGCTTTGCAAAGAAATAAAAACTAAGACAAACTCATAAAGGATAAAAAAAAACAAAGGAAGAAAGGAAAAAATAAAGAAAAAAATAAAGAAAAACAGAACAAAAATAAATAGAAATAAGAAGCTAATGAGTTCTTCCATGGCAAATACAAGTACAATGACAATGTTGGCTGCTTACAAAAAAAGCTTACTTTTTTCTATTGTTCAATTTTTTTCTAATCATCAAACCCACAAATCAGGAATGCATTTTTCTGTTTTATGCAAAAAGGCTATACTGTAAGGGATTTCCAGTTAGCCATAAATACAGACATTCTATTTTCTCTAATTGAAGAACCACATCTGCAAGTTCCATTATCTTCACTAGCCATTCTTCCATTGTGGATAATGTCGAACCTTTCCACTTTCAAATATATAATAGTCTTGTTGTGGCTATCATATATGAAAATAAAGTTCCATGACTTTTTTATAGTTGTCTCGTCCATTAGTCCCAAAAGAAAAGTCTCTGATTTCAATTGTTCTTTATCCTTTTAAATCTTCTGCACGAATGTATTTGTATCCATTTTTAAAAACTTTTTTTGCATGTACAGCCAATATACTAAAATGTCCCTTCATATTGTTCACATTTCCTGCAAAGATTCGAAGTACTTCATAAATTCTAATGTTTCATGACCAATAGCAACAATATATCATTTTATTTAAAAAAAAATCTCTTTAAGGCTAGAAAATAAAGTAAATTTCATTCTTTTCGACCACATATTTTCCGTTGATACTTTTGTTTATGATGACCAAATTTTTTAGCCTATTTTATTACATTATTTCACTTATTCTTCTGTTTAATCTTTCAATAGAAGTTTATACAACTTTAAAACTCATTCTTACTTTGTTCAAAACCATAAAATCTTTTATTAACTTTAAATCTTTCTGATAATTGTTCATATGAAAACCATTAACATGGATATCCTTCTGTTATCAGATCTTCTTTTGAATTCATTTTACAGTCGTCCGGAGAGAATTCTAGTACATCACAATAAGCTAACCATTTATATTTACTTATCATTTCTTATCTATGAAATGCTTGTGGCACTGAAAGCCACAAAGGTATTTTTGGGCAGAATTTAAATGTATATTTATTCCATATTCCAAATTCATCTAACATAATGAATTTTAAAGACCATATTGTCCTTAGCTTCATCATACTATAAATATCTATGCTATCCAAAGTTCAGATTGTGACCTTTTTCATCCAGTAACCTTCTACTACTTAACACCTTCTTTTTCATCTAAACTAAGTAACAGACAGCAAAATATAGTGTCAAATCCGATAGGCCCAATCCTCCTCTTTCCTACACATCTTGTAAAACCTTGTATTTAAATTGTGTTTTTTTCTCTTTCTGGACAAATTTAGATATGTCATTCTGCCATTGTTTAAATGGTTGTCAAAATAGGTATTGTCTGAAACAAAAATAGCAAGAATGAACAAGAATTCCATTCTCATGTTTTCATCATTGCAGATTCTTGATATCTGATGGGAATTTCCCTGCTGAAACGGTAGACCTATAGACTTTGAACAAGGAACTAGCTTGGTTATTCCTATCAATTGCTCCTAATTGTATTTATTTTTAAATTTTCATTTATATACTGTCAACTACCAAAGTGTCTTGGCAGTTTATAGTAAAAAATTTAGATTCAAAACTTACATATTTATAAAAAAAGAAAAGGTGGGATATAAAATAAATACATTCGGATAAAGAAGTAGAAGAATTAAGAAGTGAAGTATTAGAATAATTGCAATTAATATTTAGAATAAGTAATTAAAAGCCTGCATTAAAATATCTATTTAAAAGCCTTTTAAGATAGAATTGCCTGTCCAGTCAGCTCTGTAGGAAGTGCATTTGAAAGAGCTGGAGCAGCAATAGAAAAGGTTTGATCTTGAGTTGCCACCAAACAAAGTCACAACAGCTGGAGGTGAACTTCTTAGATGACCTAAACTGGAAGTCATTATCTCAAAATTGCCTGGTGCTAAGCTTTAAAGGTAATAACCAATATTTTGTATTTTGCTCAAAAACAAATAGGCAGCCACTACATGCTTTACACACAGGTGTAATTTGTTCTCTTTCCTTATCTAATCTGGCTGCTGATTTCTGGATTAACTGGAGCTTTCTGACTAGGCACAAAGTGAGCAGTTTTATATAGACAACATTCATTTGTTTGTCTGTTTGTTTAAAACATTTATATAGCTGCCCGTCTTTCAGCCAACTCTGGCCAGCTCCCAATCAAAAATTAAAAAACATAAAATCACTTTAAAAACTATAAAACGTAATCAGTTAAAACATAAAACATTAAAAACAAAACACTGTTATTACATTCCAGCTTTAAGTCATTTTCCAAAGGGATGTTCTGTATCAACCAAAGAAGTTAAAAGGTTATTTTGGCTATTAGCTCAACCTGGGAAAACAGAGAGAACGTATGGGTCCAGAAGCACCCCACAATACTTCCCTGATCTACCTGGCACAGTGTAATCCCATTCAGAACAGGCAATACTATCACCTCTCCTGAAGTAGGGTACCTCACAATTAATCTTGCTTGAAGTTGAGTGTAATTTTATTTCTTATTCAGTCCATTATAGACATAAGGCAGATATACACGGGGATCATACCATTTGCTGAAAATGTCATAGATAAATAAATCTGGATGTCATCATCAATCTGGCTCAGTATAGAAGAAAAATAAAAGGTGGTTGTTTAGTTACTACAAAAATAACCACAGGTATATTGATATTCAAACACAATTTAATGGGGTCAACATGTCTGGAAAGTATTTTATTGGTTTTCTTAGAACGAGGCCTTGCTAAATTTCATTAATTTCTCTTTCATGTAATAAAGATACTGGTTTACCTTTCTTATTCTTGCAGGTATTTCAGACGCTCATCTTTGTACATGAAATGTCAATTGATTTCACTGTTGATTCTATAAGGATTGTTTTAGGCTTTTTCTTGTTCAAGACCACTGACCTAACTCACCAGTAAGTTCAGCTTACATATCATACTGATCATTTTGATCATTTATGCACACACATGCAAACGAACAGATTTTCTTCCAGTTTTACCCTTTATTCTGTGATGTCCACAACTCCAAATTCTGATTTGAAAAAGTAGTAATTCTGAGATAATAAAGTTGTAATTGGTGTGATCCAAGTCAGTTTTAAAGCACTCTAAAGTCCCATCTATATCAAAAGGAATGATCTGCAGACAACATTGGTGGAGTTGCAGTGAAACTGCTTCATTTTTCATGGCAAAAAGCAAACAAAGCCAATTACGCTGCTATTTATTTTCTTGTTACTGAACAACAGAGCCAAATAAAATTAAATAATGCAGCAAGCCTAACAGAAAAAGAGCAGGTTATGAAAAAAGGAGCATAAGGCGCTATGCACTCTAATAATTGTAGTCTGCAGTAATGTAAGTGAGAATGACAGTATTGACTTATAGTCCATTATGAATCAAGATATTAGCCTTATTTTCAAGATTTTATCATAGCTTTTAGTCCTTTCTAAAAATCTTCATTAAGGGTTTTAAATGTAAAGGTCTTTGCTTACATTTAAAATACTTTCCCAGGCCTCTGAAGCATCATCACGCTTTGCTAATGGACTTCTGAATGCCATTTTCATTATTTTATTTTTTATAGCTCTCTTCACTGTCTTCATTACTTTTATTATTGTTAGAATGATACATTTTGCTTTTATGTGTATTGTGTCTTTTAAATATTTACCTCCTCCCAGATTACTGTTAATAAAGATTAGAAGAGATTTACAAATATAAAAACACTTGAGGAAGTTTGTATATCTCAACTAAATGTATTACACAGTGATTATTCAGCCTCTGCAAGCTGAGTTTTCTTGTGTTTGAGAACTGATTATATAGAAAAGAAACTTTGCTAAATGGTGCTAAACTAAACAATCTAGTCTATTAAATGTGTGATTCACACATTTAAAATGAGTTGTTTTTATTCAAATGCTACCAGTTATATGGGAATAAGAGGAAGTCAGAATTAGCCTTACTCTCAAAGGTGCCTTTTCCAAAAGGCAACTAGACTTTCTTTGGGGGTTTTTTTTCTTTGAAAACGTTTCACTTCTAATCCAAGACAACCATGACCTGGATGACTGAGAATTAACCCTACTGTGTGGGAGGAGGAGGAGGAGGAAGAAGAGGAACAAGAGGAAGAGAGTATCTGTGTATTAGGATTCTGGCCTCTTTTCCCACAAGACAATATCTAGATCGAGAGGGAAGCTACTGCCATAGATAACAAATCCTTCCTGATACAAATAATGAGTGGGATAAATAATGATATTCTATAATATAATAATATAGAAAAGATCTATAGTAAGGCCACGGCCTGAAATTGTCTTACAGCTTGCATTACACAAAGAAAAACAGGTAAATTCATGAACATATTCCATACAGCATTATATATGTTTGTGAGAATTACAAGTACAACAAGGTCTCTAATGACTTTCTAACTAATAAAAAATAAAATTATAAGTTAGATAAAGTTTGATTCATAATTGGTTGGATGATTGCACTCAGAAAATACTCCTAAATAGTTCCACGTCATCATGGAGAACAGTACCAAGTGGACCACTGCAGAACTTTATCCTGGGTTCTGTGCGCTGTTGTGTTTTTAACAAAAACTTGTAAAAAGAGAGGAAGAGGATCACCTCTGCAAATGACATAAAACCAGGGTGGGTTCCACTTACCTTCCCCACCGGTTCGCATTGTGACGTTTTGTGTGCACGCGCTCCCTCTGCTCGTGCACGCACGCACGTTCCCTCCCTCCGCTCACGCGTGCGCGTGCGTTCCCTCAGGCAATTTGGCTTTCGCACATGCTCAGTAGCTTCAATCAGCCTGAAACACAGCTGAGGAGCTGATCAGCTGTGCTTCGGGCGAAAGAATAAAGGTCAGTATAAATGCAGGGGTGAGCGGGAGGGCACTTTTTCAAGCGGCAGAACAGGAAAAACCTTCCAAACAGTAAAAAAATTCACTAAAAATTCCCCCAAAAAAGATGGCGGCGCCCACAGACCGGCACCGACCGAACCGGACCCGTGACGTCACCAGTGGGTCGCTAACGGTTCGGGCAATCCAGTCCGAACCGGGAGGAACCCACCCCTGCATAAAAACTTGAGAACTGTTTTAGCACCTTAGAACAGAAAGAAAAGATTCTGAAAGATTCAGATATGTTTAAACAATAGGTCCAAATAACAACAACAACAACAACAATAATTAAAAACATTTGAAGAGGGAAGTCCTGCATCTGGAGATAAAAAATGAAAGGCACAAGTATAGGATGGAGGAGATTACTGGCTTGGCATATGTAAAAATAATTGGACTGGTACTAGTAGATCACAATTTGAATATTGGCTAACAGTACAACTGCTAACAAGGTTAATGTTGAGATGCATGATGGCGAGAGTGCTGGGAATGAAGTCCTGCAAGAAACAATTAAAAGTGCTGACTTTCTGTAACCTCAGGAAATATGATTAAGGGGAGAAATAGCAGAGGTTTTCAGATATCTACAGGGACATCATATTCAGGAGACCTGTCATCCTTACATCTTATGTCATCCTGAAGGCAGGACAGAAACAATGAGTTGAAACTTCCCAACAGTTAAGTCTGGGGTGTTAGGTGGCAGGTATCTGTTGGTTTGAATTCTAAAATCCCAGAGTACTTTAGCTTCTTCATTTTCTATTACTTTCTCTATTTTATCGTCCCACCAGTTCTTGCTTACAGGCAAATGGTGTTTCTTGCAGATCTTCCAATGCACCATTGTTGCTACTTTGTCATGCCGTTGCTTGTAGTGAGCCTGTGGGGCAGCTAACTAGGTGGTCCACTGTTTCTTCAGCTTCTTTGCAGAGGCGGCACTTGCTATCTGGTGCTTATTATTTTTATTATTACCAAAATTATTTGTCTCACATCTCACATCCATGGACATAACGTTCATGTCCAACGTTATGACTCTATGGCCACAATGGTAGCACATAGATACATTCTGTCCTGACCAAATCTATCTTCCAAATGCATTGAAGGTATCATTTACTTTTATGTCCTTACATTTCATGATTTCAATCTGATTGCAATAATTAAATTTTCAGCAACAGAGGCTGGTCATATTACTCAGTCATCCATATGCTCTTTTGCTCATTGACTACCAGATGCAGATATGCTGATAAAATACTGAGCTAGGCTTGATATAATATTATGTTCATTTATTAATTACACAGCAATCTACATTACAAAACAAAGTTACAGTTAATAAAAATAATTAAAGTAAAAAAGTATCTAAAGCAACAGAATATCTCCTATCCTTGTTAAGGTACTACCAGTATGACAGAAAAAGTCAAATTGCATCCTTTTTTAAAGAGCTGTATTGCTTTGCTTTGTTACTCAAAAGAGAAAAATGGGACAACAAGAATCAGAAATCAAACATGGAGTATAGGAATTTTATGTCTGCCTCCACTGCACTCCCCTTTCAGATCATTCCTGCACATTGGAATTTGCACTGCCAGTGCAAAATATAATTGAATGGCTCCTCTCTGGCCTAGACTCCAGTGTAGGACAAAGAGTAAAAGCCTTCCTATTTCAAAATATGATCCTCGGGGAAAATAATGGAAACAAATGAATTGAGCCGTGGTGGTGCAGTGGTTAGAATGCAATATTGCAGGCTAATTCTGCTGACTGCCGATTGCCAGCAGTTTGGCTGTTCGATTCTCACTGGTTCAAGGTTGACTCAGCCTTCCATCCTTCTGAAGTCAGTAAAACAAGGACCCGCATTGTTGGGGGAAATATGCTGGCTCGGTAAACCACTTAGAGAGGGCTGTAAAGTACTGTGAAGCGGTATATAAGTCTAAGTACTATTACTATTGAAACAATTCAGGTAACATGAAAGACTAGTGACAATTCGGGTAATAGCTCAGAGGTGGGTTCCTCCCAGTTTGGACAGGTTCTCCCGAACTGGTAGCGACCCGCTGGTGACATCACGATGATGTCACCGATCTGGTTCGGTCGGTGCCGGTCCGTGGGCGCCGCCATCTTTTTTTTTAAAAAAAATTGAATTTTTTTTGAATTTTTTATTTATTTATTTTTTTAATGCGCAGAAGCTGAGTTTCAGGCACTGCGCATGCGTCGCCATCTTGTTTTTGGTGTGGGTTTTTTTAAAATTTTTTTGAATTTTTTGGACTGCGTATGCACCAACGCGGCGCAGCCACGCTGTGCGGGAGGAAGCGAACCGGCAGCGAGGTAAGTTAGAACCCACCCCTGTAACAGCTGACTATTGACTACTGGATTGGGCTACAGCTAGCTTCAGCACAGATGCTGAAATGGTCTGCTCTCTCTTTTACAATCCAGTGTGCACTAAATGGCAAGAACTTAATTCATTTCTGCCCTGTGCAAGATCCCAAAGCAGGCCAAGGTGCTGGGCCAATTTCAAACAGCTCTATGGATCTGCACATCTGCCAATGCGGCTGCTAATGTTTCCTAGGCCTGAATGGGCTTGTTAGCTACTAAAGGTGAAAACAAGGAGAGTGTAAGAAGGGGAAGATATGGGTTATTTGCTAAGGGAATGTGTGTTTTCATGATTAACAACAAAAGCCTTCTCCACTGATCCTATATGTGGGATAACAGTCGCCTTGAGCTGAGATAGATGGAAAATAAATTATTCACAAATCACACTGGAACAAATAATTTATGTCATTCACTCTGTATCCTTGAGTCACCATGGGCTAATAGGCGTAATAATAATAATAATAATAATAATTTAATAATAATAAAAATGAGTGGAATGCAAGGAGTATTTTGAACCCCCAAAAGATTATCTTCCTGATGTAGGAAAATTAGTTGCATCAGAAATTGGCACTTGGACTGAATCCACTCCACCTAAAAGATGTGATTAATTGTGTGGTGATATTAACTGAAGTATCTTACAGCTAATTTCACTAGAGCAATTAGGTGAGAGGAAAGATCCCTTCAAATTGAGCTCAGCTCCTGGTAAAAATAATGGACATATCGATGCAGTTTGGCTTCAGTGCAGATAGTTGGGGGATCATTTTCCTTTGGGATCTCCCCCCCCCCAATCTACAGCTCAGATTCCTTAGTGGTTCCCATCCAAGTATTAACCAGTCCTGAGCCTGCTTAACTTCTAGAGGCAAGACAAGGTCAGCCAAGCGCAACTAATTCTGCTTACTTAACAACCAGTAGGGGGCTCTCACCTCCCAGCAGTCACTTTGTGTCCAACAAAATCAATGTGGGTTGTAATTTGCTCACTATTCCCTGATATACAAGAACTTCTCATTCTACACAGCAGCCTTACTGCAAAGCAACTGGACATTAATTAATCTGTTCAAGACTGTTTCTTGAAACTTCAGTTGTATTTTTCAGGTTGAATCAGATTTTACACATGTCCTTTTCAACCAGCATCTGTTTTAAGGCCCACAGCCGGTACATGTCTCCTGCATTATCCTAGGAATTTAAGTTAGCACTAGTAATAAGTAAAGAAAAGTTTTGTTCCACTGAGCTGAAAAAAAAAAAATACCTGAGGCATATGATATAACAAATGGCTTTCCATAACAGCAGCATGTGAATCTTCTTTGTTCAATGTTTGCAAAAGAGCTGCGTTGCAGGTTGTGATAGCTATAATATTATGTTCAATCTTGAAATTCATATTGCAAGAACGCTGGGAGTGAAAACTCCTTACCTCACTTAACCCTGACCCTGGAGAAGTCTGATCTCCATTTGGTCATTGCCTGTCTAAAGAGACTGTCATCAAGGTGCCACTCAGGGCCTAATGGAATGTGTACCTCCAGCCAGGCACAATCACTGCCATTACTAATATAACATTTATATAAATAACATTCCCTTTTCATTTTTCCAGATGACCCATTCCAATATACTAATTTAAAATGGTATAATAATTGTGTTGCACTATCACATGTATTGACTGACCCATTAATGGAGATGAGAACTTAACTGCAAAAAAGGCACGCCTTTTCAGTGAACACTGAATGCTCGCTTTGCTGCTTCATTAAAAAAAAATCATATTGCAATTTCGCTTATCAGATACTGAAAATGGCTGACAAGGACTTAAGAATCCTTTCTGCTTAATTTTAAGAAATAATACAGCCACGGTGAAAGGTAGGAAGAATGCTTGGAGAAATACTACCTGTATATTGTGTTACCTTGTCAATCATAATGAAGAATGCCTCAGTGCAATCCTAGCCATCTTCTGGCTGACTCCGTACAAAAAGCTAAGCAGGGTCAGATCTAATTAACACTTGGATGGGGGACCACCAGGAAATCCCATGATTGTATTATGAGTCAAGTGGAAAATCAAAACAACTGTCCAGAAGAAAGCTACAACAAGCCAGTACTACTGCTTTCTTGGGAGAGTTGCTACCAAGAAAATGACACAGCTGTGTTTACTTTGTCACCTAGAGTGAAACTCAAGAAAATCTATGCAAACAATCATTCTGGGCTATTATAAAAGATTTTGGAGACCAATTTCATGTTTCATATATAGGGTTCATATGCAACAACATTATCAAATGTTGACATTGTTAATTATTTGTCTTTGAAAGTAAATCTAATCTGCTTGTAATGTTGGCAGCATTACATAGTGGATATGTTCTCGAAATGCTCTGAGTTTAACATCTCCTTGACACAACCCACCAAGTGCAAGGGATGCTTGCAAATCTAATTTTACCAGAGTGTCCACATACTCTTTATTAACATCAGGGGCCCTGTGACTCCCTGACATAGATAAGAAATTGGCAAAAAGAAAGGTAACAGTAGCTCAGGATATGCTTGATAAGTTTCAAATAAGATACGTTTACTTTCTCTTGCAAATTTAAGGGGCTAGATTGCTAGGGGAGATGGTGCTGATATCCTTAAAACCTTCAAAAATATAGAGAAGACTATAACTCCTGTGCTGCTTAAATCTACTGTTCGGAACTACTGAAAGAACTATTAATTTTGTTCACTGAGATGGAGGATGGAATATATTTAAATGAATGCAGTTGCTGCATTCAGTCTTGTAATCTCGGTACTCTTAAAAGTCAGAAAACATCTTTGGCAACCTAGCAATCATATTTGTCTTTGAAAACGACAATAAATATGTCAACAAATGCAAGACTCCATGTACCTCAGTTAATCATTCCTTAGATAAGATGATAGAATACTTTATTTTAGAGAATCAGAAGGGTTTGAAATAAAAGAAATGAGTAATTCTACCCTTACTTCCCATCCAGACGGGTATTCATATGTATTCATAACTATTTTCTTTGACACATGTGTCAAGGCCTATGAAATGATGAAGGGTAGGATTTATTATGTATGTTACATAAATTAAGACATTTGGTGGTTTGGGGGATGGTGGAAAGGAATTCTGTGACATGAAAATGATAAATTTGGGGCATCATATTCTCTAATGCTTTAAAACATATTCCATAAGAAAACAATCTGTGCTCAAGGTAACAGAAAATCTATCAAAACCAGATACAGAGGAAACACAATTGCCTGGTCTCTTTAAGGTGGTAGTTCTTCCAAATGCAGTGACCTTGATTGTGGCATTCTCTAGCAGGTGGAAGCCATACCAGTTGTGGCTCACCACCTCAACTGGAGCACTGCAATGCACTTTACATGGAACTGCCTTTAAAGATTACCTGAGAACTTCAGGTAATGCAAAATACAGTGGCCCTGGTGCTCGCAGGTATTTGCTTACATTTCAGGTCCTGCATTGGCTTTCCCTACAAGTGCAATTTAAAGGTGCTGGTTTTAAGTCGTTGGTGCAGGGTTATTTTAGGATTGCATGTCTCCATTGGAGTTGGCCCAAGTACATCAGCTCCTTTTATACTGGGAGAAACAGCGGCTTGTCCCTCATTTTCAGGGGGTAGGGGTCAAATCCAGAATTATTAGTTCTGTGTAATCAGGCCTCTGTGATGGAGCAGCATGCTTACTAGTTTGTCAACCCTTCAAGGTAGGCCAGGTCAAGGAACAGAAGGAACAGGGATTGCAGGAATGCTTTTTATTACTGTCGGGTAGAATAAACTGAAAGCTTGTGAGGGTTTCTCTTATCAGACACAATCAAGATGGGATTATTTTGAGTTTCTTTCACACCTTTTTCATTTTCTTAGGAATGAGTCTACATTGCTGCCTTAGAAGTTTATTGCTCCCTTCCCAAAGCCAGTTGTACATTCTTCCCCACAGATATATGAGGACAATTAAGGCAAATTTTTGGTTCTAGATGCATGACTGTCGATTTATGGCATTTTGGTGAAGAACACTTTTATCAGCATCCTTGAACAATACAATGCTGCCTCTGCATCTATGTAGTTGGATTTATTAGCAACTTCAATGTAACTTCAGTTTCATTCTCCACATGAAATGCAATATTTATGCTAATTACATTTACTCTTAAGTAGATCTTATGAACTTCATGAGGTTTGACAGAATAACAGAGTTGGAAGGGAGGTCTTCTAGTCCAACCCCTGGTCAAGCAGGAGACCCTATATAATTTCAGACAAGTCGCTGTCCAGTCTTTTCTTAAAAACCTCCAATGATGAAGCACCCACAACTTTGGAGGCAAACCATTCCACTGATCAATTGTCAGAAAATTTCTCCTAGGTTGGATCTCTCTTTAATGATCTTCCACCCATTACTTTTTGTCCTGCCCTCAGGTTCTTTGGAGAATAGGTTGGCTTCCTCTTCTCTGTGACACCCAGTATTGGAAGCTAGGCTACATACTTGGTTCCCTTCATCGTATGGTTTAGACTCCCAAGGCCTTATCATCTTTGTTGGCTCTTCTCTGCACTCCTTCTAGGGCCTCAGCATCTTTTTTGTATCATGGCAACCAGAACTGGACTCAACATTCCAAATGTGGCCTCTTTAGTACAACACAGAGCAGTACTATCACTTCTCATGATCTTGATACTATCCCTATTGATGAACCCAGGATGCATTGGTTTTTTGGAAGCTGAAGCATAGTGCTGGCTCATACTTAAGTGATGGTCCACTAGGACACCTAGATCCCTCTCATGGTTACTACTATTAAGCCAGGAACCCCCTATTCTATAGCTGTGCATTTGACTTTTCCTGCCTAGGTGCAGCACTTTACTGTTCTCACCACCAAATTGCATTTTGTTGGATAGGGCCAATGCTAAACTCTGTGAAGATCATTCTGAATCCTGAGTCTATTTTCTAAAGTCCTGGCAATTTCCCAGCTTGGTGTCATTTGCAAATTTGATGAGTTTCCCCTTCTATTCCCTCTAAATCATTTAGGAAGGTATTGAAGAGTAATGGCCCTAACACAGAACTTTAAGGTACCCATCTGCATGCTTCTCTCCATGTAGATGTTGGAACAATTCCATTGAGGGCTGCATGTTAAGTGAGGTTGGTCAACCAGTTATGAATCCATCTGGGGTGATGCTGTCTATCCCATATTTTTCTATCTTTCCAAGAAGTAGGCTGTAGTCTACTTTTTCAAATGCCTTATTGGAGTCTAAGTAAACTATGTCCACAGCATTTCCCCAATCCATTAATTTAGTCACTTTGTCAAAGAAGGCAAGAGAAGCCAATTAGTCTCTCCAAAAGTCCTTTATAAAACAATACTTTACTCTCATTTGGAGCACAAATTCCAAAAATCAAAATCTGCAAATTAACTTCCACCTCAACAAATCTACCATGGGTCATCAAATCAAATCAAGTTTATTACAATCAAAGACTAGAGGCACCATGGGTCATCAGTCAATACAAGTTCTGCTTTAAGTTGGGGGTTTATATATAAAACAATTCCATTTTCTTTTTTAGTTCCTGCTAAAATAAATTCTTCACCCGCATTTTTATAAATCAAATATTTTGCCTTTTTTCTAATATGAGTGTCTTGTAGGCAAATTATGTCTTATTTTAACTTTTTCAAATAATGATTTTTTCTCTCTCTTTTAGGAGCAGTTATCTATGGAAACCAAAATGAGTTATGCAAAGGGAAAAAAATCTTTTGAATTTACAAACCAACCAGGGAAACAGTTGGCATATAAATTAAGAAAAGAAAAAGAAAATGATATTGAAAATACAAGATGGTGATACGGTATTAATAGATAACATGGCCATGGAAAAAAAGCATCTCATCAATATTATTCTAACTTGTATGAAGCAAGTGACATCTCTCTGGAGAAAATAGATGAATACCTAAAGAGCAAAATTTACTGAGGATTACAGAGGATTAGAAACAGATTATGAATGGATCTATAACAATAAGAGAAGTTTCTGAAGCTATACAAAAAAGATTAAAGCAGGAAAAGTGCCTGAATCAGATGGATTATCAGGTTCTTATTAGAAATGTTTTGAGGATGAACTTTTACAATCTTTAATATAAACTCCTTCAGGGAGGAAAGTTGCCAGAGAGTTGGAAAGAGGCGGGTATCGCCCTAATACCTAAATTGGAACAGAATTTGATTTTAACAAGAGACCACAGACTGATAACATAATTGAATAATGATTGTTCACAATGATTATAGCTAATAGACTGAAAATAATTTTGCAAGAATTTATTTGTGAGGATCAATATGAGTTTTTTTAATTAAAAGGACAATGTTAGAATATTTGGAGCAACATAATGAAAAACATGCCACACTGATTTTCTTAGATGCAGAGGAGGCCTTTGACAATTTGAATTGGGCTTTCCTGTTCAAAGTTTTGGAAGATATGAACTTTGGAGAGGATTTTACAAAATGGGGAAGATTGATTTTTATATATATAAGAAAGCACAATTCTTAATGGATATTTAACAAAGCCTTGTGAAAAGAAAATGAGGCAAGAATGTTCACTAGCTCCTCTCTTTTTATTTTGGTTCTTAAAATGCTGAATATAGGGATAGGACAACATGAGATAATTGTGGGAGTAAAGATTAAAAAAGAAACTTATAAATTAACATATTTGTAAGTTAATCTTACAAATTAAGCGAATGACTTGAGTTGTTTCTGGAAAATCCTTTAAAGGGAATTGAAACACTAATGGGAAAACTAAACTAATTTGTGATTAGCAGGTTTTAGATGAACAAACATAAGGTAATGTTAACAAAAACATGAAAGTACAAGATCAAACAGAACTGAGAAATACAATGAATGTTAAGATTGAGAAGAAAGTAAAATATCTGGGTATCATTATGACAAATATGAATTGCATGTTATTTCAAAATAACTATGTGAAGACATGGAATGAAGTTAAAAAGATATGTTAAGATGGCTGAAATTACAATAGTTATTGCTGGGGAAAATTTCTGATAAAAATAAATGTCCTTCCTACAATAATGTTTTTGTTCCACATAATATCAATTTTGATAAGTGATGCAACATTTAAAAATGGCAGAAGGAAATATCTAAATTTGTGTGGCTGGGGGAAAAAACCATGAGTTAAATATAAGGTGCTATAGGATGCAATGGAAAAGGGAGGATTACACGATTTGAAATTATATTTTGCAGCTTGTTATTTAGTTTGGATGAAAAAAAATGGGCACAGTTATAAAACAGAAATTTCTTTGGAGTTAGAAGACCATGATCTGAATTTTGGATGGTATGGGTATTTGTAATATGACAAAATCAAGGTTAATGTGGATTTTAAAATAGAATAGAATAGAATAGAATAGAATGGAATGGAATGGAATGGAATGGAATGGAATAGAATAGAATAGAATAGAATAGAATAGAATAGAATAGAACAGAATAGAATAACAGAGTTGGAAGGGACCTTGGAGGTCTTCTAGTCCAACCCCCTGCTTAGGCAGGAAACCCTACACCACTTCAGACAAATGGTTATCCA
>QLTV01003694.1:177920-191729 GCA_003457575.1 Thermophis baileyi | reverse complement strand
CTATCTATCTATCTCTATCTATCTATCTATCTATCTATCTATCTATCTCTCTCTTCATCATCATCATCATCATCTCATAAATCTATTTTTCATCCATAAAGTCACATTCCCTCTCTATCTATCCCTCTCTCTATCTGTGTGTCCATCTTTCTTTCTTTCTTTCTTTCTTTCTTTCTTTCTTTATTTCTTTCTCCTACCCTTTTAAAAAGTGGTCCTCTGCTCATATGATAATTGTCCTCTTCTATTCAGCATGTAGAAAGTTATAAAGACTCAACATGTGGAGAGACCTGGCCCATAGAATGCCCAAGAGTCGGACATGATTGAATGGATAACATCATCATCATCATCATCATCATCATCATCATCATCATCAAACATATATCTATTTGTACATCCATAATGTCCACTCTCTCTCTATTTATCCCTCTATCTGTCTGTCCGTCTGTCTGTCTGTCTGTCTATCTATCTATCTATCTATCTATCTATCTATCTATCTATCTATCTATCTATCTATCTATCTATCTATCATCTATCTATCTATCTATCTATCTATCTATCTATCTATCTATCTATCTATCTATCTATCATCTATCTTCATGATCATCATCTAACATATATCTATTTTTTCATCCATAATGTCACATTCCCTCTCTATCTATCCCTCTCTCTATCTGTGTGTCCATCTTTCTTTCTTTCTTTCTTTCTTTCTTTCTTTCTTTCTTTCTTCCTTCCTTCCTTCCTTCCTTCCTTCCTTCCTTCCTTCTGCCTTCCTTCCTTCCTTCCTTCCTTCCTTCCTTCCTTCCTTCCTTCCTTCCTTCCCTTCTTCCTTCCTTCCTTCCTTTTCTTTCTTTCTCTCTTTTTTATCTATCTTATCTATCTATCTATCTATCTATCTATCTATCTATCTATCTATCTATCTATCTATCTATCTATCTATCTATCTATCTATCTATCTATCTATCTATATCTATCTATCTCTATGTATCTATGTATCTATCATCTATCTATCTATCATCTATCTTGTTCATCATCATCACCATCTATCTATCTTCTGCGTTTTATCGTCTATCCATTCATCAGATCACTATATCTCCATAGCTACATCTTCTGTCCAGCTACTCAGCTCCTTTAGTTCTTTCAGCTTGATAACTGAACCTAGAGATCGATGGACTAAACTTAGAAATTAAACACAAATGAATTATACATCTGGATACATTGTAGATAGTCATTCATCAGTTTTACTGGCAACTCAAAATTCTAATGCTCCGTTTCAGGCCTTCTTCCTCATTCATCGCCTTCTTCTTCGGAGGAAAAAAAGAATGTCCACGTGGGAAGCCACAGATAAGTGCCACCAAGTCACGACTTCACGCATCCCACTGGCGCAGAATGAAATACAACCTTACACTTGCAGTTTATGGTGGAAAAAAAATCTGATTAGCTGCTAAGTAAGGTCTCCTTGGAACCAAGCTAGCACCTTAGTAAATTCACATAATTTTCTTGGCAACAAAACCACAAAGGTCTGTAGATTCTCAATCATCCAGGTCATGGTTTCCCCAAAGGTGCTTTTTCAGGAGGCAACTGGACTTTCTTGTTCTCCTGAAAAACCACCTTGACCTGGATGACTGAGAATCTATAGACTTTTAGCTATCCAATTTGGGATGAACACCCTTTGAATGGTGTGGGAGTAGGAATGGATTTCCAGAAGAAAAATTGTAGACTACAGGAACCAGGAGCACCACTCAGGTGACCCTGAGGACACAGACAAACCTCCAAGTGCTTCAATGACCCTCTAAACGGATGCAAATGACCAGCTGTCTGCAAGGAATATAAATCCTTCCATTCCCCACCATCCTGTCAGAGCTGAAGAAGCTTCTTGAATGAGAAGCGTCTTCAAAAGAAAAAAGAAAAAACCAAGAAAGTCCAGTTTCCTCCTGAAAAAGCACCTTTGGGAAAGACCACAAAGGGTTTTCATTACCTTTTGGGACTTATTTATTTAACTTCCAAGTCCAGGCCACATTTTCCATCCAAGGAGTAATCAGATTTGGATTACTTTTACTTGTCCAGTAAAAATCTAGCTACTCTTTTACACTTCTTCTTTTATTTCATTTTTCCAGCTGACTGATATTTAGTATCCTACAGAAAAGAATATTTGTGGCTTAAGGTCGAACTATGGGGTCCTTGGTGGTCTCTGAGCTTGGCTGTTTTGTTTTGCAGACCTTTAATTACCCAACTAGGTAACGTCATCAGTGCTAGAAGGGATGAGGGTTTGTTTTCTGTTTATATAATCAAAAAGAGCAAACAACCTTCTGGCCAGCAATCAACAACCAGATAAACAGAAGCTAATAGAAAGATTAATGCTAAACCATCAATCAAGCAGTAAACAATACCCCAATCAAGGAATTACTCACTCAGAGAAACAACACTAAAGAACAGCCTAATTAAGAATGTTCCCACCAACATTGCCAGGGCAAGCCACTTAGAATAGAATAAATGAGCTGGAGGGGACCTTGGAGGTCTTCTAGTCCAGCCCCCCCGGCTCAAGCAGGAGACCCCATACCATTTCAGATAAGTGACTGTCCAGTCTCTTCTTAAAGTGATGAAGCTCCCACTTCATCTGAAGGCAAGGTCTTCAACATCTTCAAAAGAAAAAAACAAGAAAGTCCAGCTGCCTCCTGAAAAAGCACCTTTGGGACAACCATGACCTGGATGGCTGAGAATCTCTACAGACCTCAATGCTGGTTTCCAAACTCAATAGGCTGAAGTTTGAAGGGGTTGACACGTCGCATTTCGTGTATATACAGAACTAATCAAAGTTAACCCTAAGCTAGGAGGTTTCACTGCTGGGGCTAAGCATGTTGGTTAATTCATGGTTTAATGTGTCCAATGGGTGAGAAAGAGAGTCATGACATGGCTATGATTCTGTCCCAACTAATTTTTGATTTGGAGTAGTGATACATTTCTTATCAGAAACTGAAGAACGGTTGCGGGAATTGGGTTTGTCTAATCTAGTAAAAAGAAGGACTAGGAGTGACATGATGGCAGTGTTCCAATATTTGAGGGGCTGCCATGAAGAAGAGGGGGGTCAACCTATTCTCCAAAGCACCTGAAAGCAGGACAAGAAGCAATGGATGGAAGAGCCGAGGTGGCGCAGTGGTTAGAGTGCAGCACTGCAGGCTACTTCAGCTGACTGCTAGCTGCAGTTCAGCGGTTCAAATCTCACCGGCTCAAGGTTGACTCAGCCTTCCATCCTTCCGAGGTGGGTAAAATGAGGACCCAGATTGTTGGGGGCAATATGCTGACTCTGTGAACTGCTTAGAGAGGGCTGTAAAGCACTGTAAAGCGGTATATAAGTCTAAGTGCTTATTACTATTGCTAAGCTAATCAAGGAGAGAAGCAACCTAGAACTAAGGAGAAATTTCCTAAATGTGAGAGCAATCAACCAATGGAATAGCCTCCCTTCAGAAGTTGTGGGTGCTCCATCACTGGAGGCTTTCAAGAAGCTGGACTGGACTGTCCCTTGTCTGGAATGCTATAGGGTCTCCTGCCTGAGCAGGGGGTTGGACTAGAAGACCTCCAAGATCCTTCCAACTTTGTTATTCTGACTACTGAGAAACGATTCTTGTTCTCAATGGAAGCTTCTCCTTCACAGAAATTTGAATTACACCCTGTTTATCCCAGGAAAAAAAGTTTCTTTGCTTTGATCTTGACACAAGTTGAACATCACTTGAAGACTTCTTATGCCATTCTTTTTTCCTTTCCTTGGATTTACTGCAAGCATCTTTAAAATCTTTATTCATCTTGCAACACATAATCAGAGGAAACGTGGTTACTTTGATGGCATCTGGATGTTTACTAACTCCAAAACACTGCAAGGAAGAACTCTTGAATGTAAATGTTACAAGGAACCCTTCAGATCATCTAGTCCAAACCTCTAGGAGAACAAAGTAATCCGAAAACATAATGGCTATGTCACCTAAGTTTACACTCGGTGTACTTAACCATGGTTTATTCACTTTCCTACATTTTATGAGCCCCTGGACTTAAAAAGAAGGGCCAGTTTGGTCTAGTGGTTAAGGCACCAGGCTAGAAAATGGGAGATGGTGAGTTCTAGTCCCATCTTAAACATGAAAGCTGACTGGGTGACTTCGGGCCAATTGCTGGGAGACTGTGAGTTCTAGTCCAGTTTTAGGCAGGGGTGACCAATCATTCTCACTTAGCCCAACTCACCTCACCGGTTTGTTGTTATGGGGAAAATAAGAAGGGGAAAGTGTGTTGGATATGTTTGCCACCTTGAGTTATTTGTAAAAATAATAAAGGCAGGATATAAACAAACAAATTCAGGAAAGAAACAATGGATGGAAACTAATCAAGGAGAGAAGCAACCTGGAATTAAGGAGAAATTTCCTGACAGTGAGAACAATTAACCAGCAGAACGTCTTGCCTTCAGATGTTGTGGGAGCTTCATCACTGGAAGCTTTCAAGAAAAGATTGGACAACCATTTGTCTGAAATGGTTCAGGGTTTCCTGCTTGAGCAGGGGGTTAGACTATAAGACCTCTAAGGTCCCTTCCAAGTCTATGAGTCTGTTAATTAACCAGTGGAATGACTTGCCTCCAGATGTTGTGGATGCTCCATCAGTGGAAGTTTTTAAGAAGAGATTGGACTGCCATTTGTCAGCAATGGTTAGGGTCTCCTGCTTGGGCTGGGGGGTGGACTAGATGACCTACAAGGTCCCTTCCAGCTCTGTTAATCTGTTAATGCTTGAACAGCTTAAGACAGTAACATTTTACATGCAGAGTATCCATTTGTCTGGAATGGTTCAGGGTTTCCTGCTTGAGCAGGGGGTTGGACTAGAAGACTTCCAAGGACCCTGCCAACTCTGTTATTCCCACTAGGTTTGGGTCTGAGCAACATCCAAGGCCATAATATAATTCCTAGTTTCTTGGTCAATACGGATTGCAAATCCAGGTAAGTAGGTTTACCTTCCCAGTAAATCTGTCTTGGCCTCCTCTACTGGGGGGCAATTCCAGAATTAACTGATTGACTCCAGAGGTAGTTCTGGAAGGTTTGAGATGACATCACCCACCACGCCACTCAATGCTGAACCTCCATTAGTCCGACTGTTATCTTCACCCCTCTTGGCCATCACTCAAGGGAGTTGTCCAATGGAGATGCCTCACCAGGGCAGGAGAAACAATCCATTAAAAGCACAACTCCATGCCAGGAAAACTGTCCCACTGCTGAGCCGTGGCTCCTCAAGAGATCGGCTGGAAAGCCACTTTCGCGTGAGTCATTGAAAATTGGACCAGACAAAGCCCTGATGAATAGGCCAGAGGGAACAATACTTCAGTGTCTCTGTTGTAGGCAGGGTGACTTGTCAACTCATCTTTTTTTCCCCTCTCTCTCCTCTCTAACTTGCACGAATCTATGAATCATCAGCTGGCAAAGACCAAGAAATGCGCACAAATGCCAGCTAGTAACCATCCTTACTGATTTAATTTTTCCCCCTGACTCCCCATCCCCAAATCTTGTTGACAAGTTAATTGTCCTCATACTGTAGAACCAAGCATAAAAGGATTCATGTAACATTGATGGTCCTTCTGGAATACTCGGATGATGGAATAGGGTAAAGGTAGAGTCACCCCTTGAGTTACGTGCAGTTCCAAGTGACTTCATGGACAGATTCGTGGAATCGTTCTAGCAACAATACGGGTGTGGTTTTCTCTCTTCCGCAACATTCTTTTTTTTTGCAATTCCCCTGTCCTACTCCACAATTATCTTCTTAGCAACAAAGATGATGTGGGAACTGGAGGCTAAAACATACGAAGAACGGTTGCAGGAACTGGGCATGGCTAGTCTAGTGAAGAGAAGGACGCTGCGGGTGACATGATAGCAATGTTCCAATATCTCAGGGGCTGCCACAAAGAAGAGGGAGTCAAGCTATTCTCCAAAGCATTTAAAAGCAAGACAAGAAACAATGGATGGAAACTGATCAAGGAGAGATTCAACCTGGAAATAAGGATAAATTTTCTGACAGTGAGAACAATCAACCGATGGAACAGCTTGCCTTCAGAAGTTGTGGGAGCTTCATCACTGGAGACTTTCAAGAAGAGATTGGACTGCCATTTGTCAGAAATGGTGTAGGGTCTCCTGCTTGGGTGGGGGGGTTGGACTAGATGACTTACAAGGTCCCTTCCAACTCTGTTATTATGGAGTTGTCGGTGCTCTCTGAGCTTGCTTATTTTCTTGCAGACTAGGTAACATCATCAGTTCTAGAAGGGAGTTGGGTTTGTAGAGTGGAGGAGGTGGGGTCCTTGGTGTTTTCTGAACTTTGTTGTTTTCTTGCAGACGTTTCATTCCCCAAATTACCTATTACTAGGTAATGGAAGGCACTGGTGATGTTACCTAGTTTGGGTGATTAAACATCTGCAAAAACAACAACAACCAACCAACCAACCTCAAAGAGCCCTAAGGAGACCTCTACTTCTTTTCCAGAAAACTGGGTTTTCACATAATAGGATAATTTGATCCTGGTTGTTAACCTTGAGTGTGAACACTAGGTTGATTCTCTCTTTTTTTAAAAAAAATAAAATTTGTTTATTAGTTTTTTTAAAAAAAATATCGGAAACAGTGCAACCGTCCTGGCATTATCTCCACCATACATATTAACGTATATAACCAAAACTATATACATTGTTCTTTTACCATACATTGCTCAATATATATATATATATATATATATATTTGTTTTTTGAGGTTTTCGCGGGTATTTGTATGTAGGTCTGTGGTTATTCGGGTTTTCTCCCGCGTGAAGTTGGAGATGTCATTGCAACGTTTCGACGAAGTCTCATTCGTCATCTTCAGGCTGATTATCAGGCTTGTGTCTTCAGCATCGTGCTTCTAGGAGCATATATATATATGAATGCTTCAACAGTCGTAAGTATAAAATAAAAGTGATGTCACTTTTTTGAGTACTATTGTAACTTTGAAAGGTCACTAAAAGAATGGTTGTAAGTCAAGGACCACCTGTAAAAATGCATATAAAAATCCTGGGCCATCTTCCAAGCTTACCAACTTGGAGCTGCCAACTTCAAACCACTCTTGTAGATTCCACACCTACACCCACACCCACACCCACACAAACACACATACACACACAAGCTCTAAACAGATGTATACAGAGGTCAATAAAAGAAAATCAAGCTGGGATGAGGACAGCATAAAAAAGACATCGTATACAGATCTATGAAGATCTATGAAGAAACCAGCTATTGGACTGGCTAACTAACCTGATTTGGTGCTCCAAACCTCAGATTGAATTTTGGCTTCTTTCTGGGGAACTACCCAGGCAAGCTTTTGTTCCAGAGACTGTTTTGATTTTGATGTGTGTTCCTTTCCTTGTTCTCTATTTGGCCTTGGGACGACATCTCCACCCTCACGCGGGAGAAAACCCGAATACTGATGACGAATGAGACTTCGTCGAAACGTCGCAACGACATCTCCAACTTCATGCGGGAGAAAACCCGAATAACCACAGATATATATATATATATATCTTACATATATTACTTCACTCTCTATATATGCAAATCTTAGTTAATTCTTGTTCCAACTACCACCCCTTGTTGTCAACCATTGGTAAAACCTATCCCAGGGGTGAAATTCAGCAGGTTCTGACAGGTTCTGGAGGACCGGTAGCGGAAATTTTGAGTAGTTTGGAGAACCGGCAAATATCACCTCTGGCTGGCCCCAGAGTGGGGTGGGAATGGGGATTTTGCAATATCCTTCCCCCAGGAGTGGGGAGGGAATGGAGATTTTGCAGTATCCTTCCCCTGCCACGCCCACCAAGCCATGCCCACCAAGCCACACCATGTCCACCAAGCCACTCCCACAGAACCGGTAGTAAAAAAAATTGGATTTCACCACTGACCTATCCCATATATCGTGATATTCTGATTCTCCTTTATTTCTAATTTCTAGTGTCAATTTATCCATTTCTGCACATACAAATATTTTCTTTATTATCTCCCTCTCTGACAGTGTATTTTGACATTTCCATTTTTGGGCATATACCATTCTTGCTGCTATAATAATATGTAATATTAGATACATAGACCCTTTACTGTAATCTTCTGTTATGATTCCTAATAAAAAAAAAACCAGGTTTGAATTCTAACCTTTGTCCAGTCATTTCTTCCAACCACCTCTGAATGCCTCGCCAAAATTATTTCATGACTTTTTTACATGACCACCACATGTGGTAGTAGGTGCCTGGTACTTGATTACATTTCATTGGGTTGATTCTCAATGTACTTTTGGCTTATCCCACCAAAACATCCATTACACTCTAACCAAGTTCAGAGAACACCAAGGGCTTCACCATTCAACCCTGAGGTACAAATAATCTCGTGTCGGAATCTACAGCTGAAAGGAAGGTGGCTTTGGTAGGGGGAGTTCCTGCAGTACTGCACTCTAACCACTGCGCCACCTCGGCTCTTATGCCACCAGACTTGAAATTCTGGGCTTAGACAACTTAGAATTATGCCGCCTTCGGTCCAACCTAAGCGTCATTCATAAAATTATCTGCTACAATGTCCTACCTGTCAATGACTACTTCAACTTCAACTTCAACCACAACAATACATGAGCACACAATAGATACAAACTTAAAGTGAACCGCTCCAAACTTGTATTGCAGAAAATACGACTTCAGCAACAGAGTGGTCAATGCCTGGAATACACTACCCGACTCTGTGGTTTCATCCCAACCCCCCCCCAATTTTAACCTTAGACTGTCTACTGTTGACCTCACCCCATTCCTAAGAGCTCTGTAAGGGGTTAGGGTTAGGGTTAATGTCCTAATGTTCCCTTTTACTTTTATTCATTTCATGTATTCAAATTATGTATATACTTATATGTATTATCTAATACGAGATTGACAAAATAGATAGATAGATAGATAGATAGATAGATAGATAGATAGATAGATAGATAGCATAGGAGATCAAATGCTTAGCGGTAGAGGACACAATGGCTTAGCGGTTAAAGACGCTGGGCTGGAGAGCTGACAAGCCAGGTTCGAGACCCCAGCGCCATGCCAGAGGATGAGTTCCCATTCCTTGCTCCAGCTCCTGCCCAGCTAGCAGTTCGAAAGCGTGCCAATGCAAGTAGATCAATAGGTACCACTTTGGTGGGAATATAATAGCATTCTGGGCGCCTTTGGCATATCGTCATGTTGGCCACATGACCACGGAACATGTCTTTGGACAACGCTGGCCAAGAAATGGAGATGAGCACCAATGCTCTAGAGTTGGACATGACTGGACAGGGAAACCTTGACCTTTGACCTTTTACTTAAGACTGTATCAGGTTTTCTCAGGGGAAGGCAACCAGTTTGGCAAGAGTCTTGTGAATGGGTGGATCAAAAATAAAGAAAATTCTTGACCTAACCCTCAGAATTCTTGTTTCTCTTCAACTGGTTGGAAGGACAGCTTGTTTTTTCATCTTCTGACTGATAGTCAAACCATACTGGAGCCAACATAAGAGGTCGCGGGCATTGGCAGAAACCTCCAGGTGGTGCAAAGCTCACTTCACAACTATCTCGCTTAGCGACAGAAACGCGGGGCTCAATTGCAGCCGTAAGTCCCTTTTTTCAGTGCTGTAGTAACTTTGCTCACTAAACGAATGGTTGTAAGCCAAGAACTACCTGTATTCCTTCCAAATATACAGGGAGTCCTCAACTTACAACAGTTCATTTAGTGACCATTCAAAGTTACAACGGCAAGGGAAAAAAGTGACTTACGACTGTTTTTCACAGTTATGACCGTTGCGGCATTCCCAAACAACACTCGGATGCTTGATAACTGGTTCATTTTTATGATGGTCGCAGTGTTCCCGGGGTCACGTGATCCCCTTTTGCGACCTTCTGACAAGCAACGTCAACAGGGAAGCCAGATTTATTTAACGACCAGGTGACTAAGTTAACAACCGGAGTGATTTACTTAACAAACGTGGCAAGAAAAGTCGTAAAATGGGTTAGAGCTCACTTAAAAAATTTCTCACTTAACAATATAAATTTTGGGCTCAATTTTGGTCATATGTCAAGGACTACCTGTACTGAATTAGCTTTATTTATGTAGATAGATGATAGATGATAGATAGATAGATAGATAGATAGATAGATAGATAGATAGATAGATAGATAGATAGATAGATAGATAGATAATGATAGATGATAGATGATAGATGATAGATAGATAGATAGATAGATAGATAGATAGATAGATAGATAGATAGATAGATAGATAGATAGATAGACAGACAGACAGACACACACAAACACACATACACACATATACATATAGTAAGGTAAAGGTTCCCCCACACATGCGTGCTAGTTGTTCCCGACTCTAGGGGGCGGTGCTCATCTCTGTTTCTAAGCCGAAGAGCCAGTGCTGTCTGAAGACGTCTCCGTGGTCATGTGGCCAGCATGACTAAACGGCGAAGGCACACGGAGCGCTGTTACCTTCCCACCATAGTGGTCCCTATTTTTCTACTTGCATTTTTTACGTGCTTTCCAACTGCTAGGTTGGCAGAAGCTGGGACAAGTAACGGGAGCTCACTCCATTACGCAGTGCTAGGGATTCGAACTGCTGAACTGCCGACCTTTCTGATCGACAAGCTCAGCATCTTAGCCATTGAGCCACCACGTCCCTTATACATATACATATACATACAGTACATATACTAAGAGTATATGCATCATATACAACAGATATAGATATACAGTAGATATAGATATAGATATAGAAGATATAGATATAGATATAGATCTACAGACTGAATGGAATGGAAAATTAATGGCAATTATCAAGGGAAATATAGTTCTAATGATTTGAAAGTTTTGTAGATCTTATACAAAAAAAATACTTATCAAAGAAATGAATAGGTTTTTTTTTTATAAAAAAGATTTCAAAAGAGTTAAATAAACTTCCTGATCATACAAATACATATACATATACATATACATATACATATACATATACATATACATATACATATACATATACATATACATATACATATACAACATATACATATATATTACTGGAAAGTTTGCTTTATCTCTTTATTGAAAAAATGGCGAACAAACTTGGGAGAATGTGCTTTGAAGTGTAGAATAATTTTATTCTATTTTTTAAAAATAAATCTGATGTAGAATTCATTTCAAAGGGCAAAGCGTTCCTTGACTATAACTTAAAACATGAATTTGTGCCATATCCGAAAATTTGAGTTTCTCTACGCACAGAGTCCATATTTCAATTTTACGAGATGTCTAAATTAGAACAGACTATTAATAATGTGGATTAAATGTACCGTAGCACATAATCTTACTGGGTGATTTGTGTAGTGTTGACCAGGCTTCTCGAGATTCATGTTTAGCTTAAATCTTAAAAGCAATTATTAATCTTTTAAAACAATATAATATATTCACTTATTCATAATTAATTAATGATATCCCCAAAAAGCATAATCTTGGTGACATTTTAAATTCCTTGTTTATTCATTTGTATTTTATTCCTTTATCTTTTATCTTGTTTCTTTTTTAATGCCTGCTTATATATTTTCTGTAAAGTGCCTAATTTAAAAAAAAAAAGAAAGAACAAGAGACAGAAAGAAAGAAAAAAAATCTTCATAGACACACACACACACACACACACACACACACACACTCGGAAGGTTGAGAGTTCAGTCCTAGGCAGCACAACACATATTTCTCTATCAGAGTGCAAAGAGAAAATATCTGCTGTGAACTCAATGTAGGCGTCAGGAAGGGCATCCAGCCAGCAAATGCTCAGCTCCATTCAGTCGCCCTGACTCCACCTGGATAAAAGGGATTACAGGGCTCTCTCTCTCTCTCTCTCTCTCTCTCTCTCTCTCTCTCTCTCTCTTGTAAATGTGAATATATACATACATACATACATACATACATACATACATACATACATACATACATACTGTGTGTATGTGTGTGTGTGTGTGTCTGTCAGTGTGTACGTATATATGTATATATACACATATTCACATATCTACATACATCCATATCCATACATCCATACATCCATACATCCATACACACACACACACACACACACACACACACAAAGCTTGACCTGATTTTGTCAGCTTTGTTTAGTACTGACTTTCTGCTTTGCTATTGATCTCGGGACTTCAGGAAAAGCTGAGCTAAAATAGCCAGATAGAGAGAGAAACAACTGACACTGTCACACCCATGCCATGTGTAAAGCCCTCTTGTGCTCTGGAAGTGACACAGAGCAGAGAAATAAGGTCACCCCAATGCTTGGGAAAGCATGGATGAATTAAAATTAGGGTTTTTTTTTCTTTTTCACTTCAGACTGATTTTTGTGCATGAAGACTTAAGACGGAATTCCCTGAGCATCTCAGAAAGCAGAAGTTATGACATTGGAGTCCAAGACTGCTTATGAACACACTCTCATCCAATAGTTTGAAATGGTATAGGGTTTCCTGCCTGAGCAGGGGGTTGGACTAGAAGACCTCCAAGGTCCCTTCGGACTCTGTTGTTTGTCAACTTTGATTCATTTTATGGGATTTTTTTTTCTCCCACAGTCCTTGGTGCCTGGAGCATCATCAAAAAAATGAAATTAAAATCCCGACCTATAAGTCCAATATTGACGTAAGAAGCAGCATGTTGGTGGACTCAGAGTGGTGCGGTGGCCTAGAGGTGGCGCTCTCGCCTCACAATCAGGAGGCTGTGAGTTGGATCCTAGGTAGAGGCAGATATTTCTCTCTTGGGGACAATGAGAATATATCTGCTGAACAAAACTCCTCATTGGCGACAGGAAGGGCATCCGGCCAGTAAACACTCTGCTAGCTCCATTCAGTTGCCCAGACTCCACCCCACAAGGGATTATGGGGTCATTAAAAGATGATGATGATGTTGGTGGACTCAGATGGGAAAGGGGGTCACAGGTAGTCATAAGTCATTGTAGGAGTTATTATTTATTAAATGTATTTATTAAATTTGTATGCCGCCCAACTCCCAAGGGACTCTTTTTACAACCCTCTCAGCGTGTTGAAGCTTTAATTTCCAACATCTCCCATTAAAATGTGCTTAACCAAGTTCAAGGTCAACCCATTATTTCGTTAGAAGAGAAGATTTGCAGCTCAGGATTGAACTGGGGGATCCTCAGTTCATTTAATGATGTTATCTAGTTGAAAAGAGAAACGTCTTCACGGAAAAACCAAGAAAGTCCAGTTGCCTTTTGGAAAAAGAAAGCCCCTTTGGGACACCCATGACCTGGATTATTGACAATTTCCATAGACATCAAGCTTTTTTTTCCCCCATTTATGGGGCAAAAGTGACAAACTTTGGCTATCAGAAGCAAAATAAGTAAACTTTTCACCCATTTGCATGGGTGAATTTCAGAAGGTACAGCTATTCCTTGCAAGGGGACAATTTTCTCTGACCCGCTTGTCGTATAACTTTCTTTCTTTTTTTATTTATTTATTTATTTTATAAAATTTATATGCCGCCCAACTCCCGAAGGACTCTGGGCGGCTTACATCATAAAAAAATAAAACATATAAAAACAATTTAAAAAAGAAAGGGGAAAAAAAAACCCCAACTATATTTAAAATAAAACATTCACACAACCATGCAGGGGCCAATCAGAACAACAATTGGCCCCAGGCCTGCCGGAAAGGCCAGGTCTTACCGGCTTGACGGAAGGCCAGTAAGGTGGGGGTAGTACGGATCTCGGGGGGAAGT
>QLTV01003694.1:136710-153486 GCA_003457575.1 Thermophis baileyi | reverse complement strand
AAATGGTTATCCAATCTCTTCTTAAAAACTTCCAGTGTTGGAGCATTCACAACTTCTGGAGGCAAGCTGTTCCACTGATTAATTGTTCTAACTGTCAGGAAATTTCTCCTTAGTTCTAGGTTGCTTCTCTCCTTGATGAGTTTCCACCCATTGCTTCTTGTCCTGCCTTCAGGTGCTTTGGAGAATAGTTTGACTCCCTCTTCTTTGTGGCAACCCCTGAGATATTGGAACACTGCTATCATGTCACCCCTAGTCCTTCTTTTCATCAAACTAGACATACCCAGTTCCAGCAACCGTTCTTTATATACCAGATCTAAACCCCCTGTGGGCCGGGCCCCTGGGTTAGAGAGCATAGCTTGACTAGAGCACAGGATGTTGACCAAGAAGGACTTGGAGGCCCTCTCTATCTTGAAATCAGACCCTCCTGTAATTCACTGACTGGTTATCCTGTTGTCTATCTTGCTTGGCTCCTTAGATGGCTTCCTAAGCAACATTATTACCTAAATACATCGGGTTGTATTTCTCCCTGGATCCTATTACATAAGGCATCACCATTTGATACCGAAACCCAAAACGACATAATCTGCCTTTACATTAGCCAACAAGGAGACAGCTTTATTGGAAGACTTGATACCAAGCTTGTAATGAAGACCACGCACCATGACTCCTCCCTGGCTTCCTGGCTTGGGCATGTCGTGAGAATGGCTGATGGTCGGGTTCCGAAAGTTCTCCTGTATGGAGAATTAGTGCAGGGAAAGCGCCCCAGAGGGAGACCGCAGCTGCGATATAAGGATATCTGTAAGAGGGATCTAAAGGCCTTGGGAATGGACATTAACAGCTGGGAAACCTGGACCTCTGATCGTTCAGCTTGGAGGCTAAAGACGCAGCATGGCCTTCTCCATTTCGAAGAGACACTTGTTTGGCAGGCTGAGGTAAAGAGGCAGTCCCGGAACCAGCGGAATCCGGGGGCCGGGCAGGGGACAGAATGTATCTGCCCTCAGGGTGGAAGGGACTGCCACTCTCGGATTGGCTGTTTTAGCCACACTAGATGCTGTTTTAGGAACTCTTTCCAGAGCACGATACCATAATCTTTCGAGACGGAAGGATGCCAATGAATGATACCAAGCTTGTAATGAGGACTACACCATGTCTCCTCTCTCATGGCTGGGGCCATCACCACCTCTGCACATTTCTTTTCTCTGGGGAGCAACCCCTTTTCCACTGTAGAGATGGAGGTCATTGGGAGGTTATGTGCAGCAAACTGCCTACCTCAGAAGGGCCTCAAGTACCTACATGATCTCACCCAGTTCCCATGATTTCACCCCGTTCATTGGATGAAGCAGGGCACTATCTCTGGCTGGTACATGATCTCATCTAGGTTGTATTAACAGGATGTAGGATGTTCTTAAGGATTGGCAAGGAGAATTCACCAATGAAAATGCTGTTGCTCTTTGTTACCTTTTGCTGCTTGTAAAACTGTATATAAGCAATAAACACTGCGAAGGCAGTCAGACATCTTGGCATTCTGCCATGACTGGTCTCTAACTCCATCATTCCCCCCCTCTTTATCATTTTTATTTTTTTATTATATAAAATACAAAGAAGAAAAGAAAATAGGAAATTAAGGGAGGGAACGGGGAAAGGGGGTGTGAGATACAAGGGGGAAGAGAAAAAAAGAAAGAAAAGGGGGCATTGATGTCCAACTCTTCCTAGCACAGTACAAGATAAACACATTCCAGCCTCAACTTTTTGCTTTTACACATTAATATATACCTAGCCAAATGATTTGGATGAGGGGGTAGATGGGGAACTCAACAAGTTTGCAGATGACACCAAGCTGGCAGGAATAGCCAACACACCAGAAGATAGGCTCAAGATACAGAAGGATCTTGACAGACTTGAACATTGGGCGCTATCTAACAAAATGAAATTCAATGGTGAAAAAAGTAAGGTTCTACATTTAGGCAAGAAAAACAAAATGCACAGGTATGGTATATGTGGTACCTTGCTCAACAGTAGTAACTATGAGAGGGATCTTGGAGTCCTAGTGGACAACCATTTAAATATGAGCCAGCCGTGTGCAGCAGCTGCCGAAAACGCCAACACAGTTCTAGGCTGCATAAACAGAGGGATAGAATCAAGATCACGTGAAGTGTTAATACCGATTTATAATGCCTTGGTAAGGCCACACTTGGAATATTGCATCCTGTTTTGGTAGAAAAAAAGTANGCTATTCTCCAAAGCACCTGAGGGTAGAACAAGAAGCAATGGGTGGAAACTAATCAAGAAGAGAAGCAACCTAGAACTAAGGAGAAATTTCCTTACAGTGAGCACAATTAATCAGTGGAACAACTTCCCTCCAGAAGTTGTAAATGCTCCAACACTGGAAGTTTTTTAAGAAGAGATTGGACAACCATTGTCTAACATGGTATAGGATTTCCTGCTTAAGCAGGGGGTTGGACTAGAAGACCTCCAAGATCCCTTCCAACTCTGTTATTCTAGCCATTTCTATAACACCAAATCTTTCTAATCAACAAAACCAAGATCAAAGTTCCAATTTTTTTTCTTCACAAGCACAAATTCCAGAAGTGATATCCAAATAAGAACATATTTTCCTCTTTAAATAAAGTAATCATGTTAACCAATCCTGCTTTATCTTCCTTGCTATGGAAATCATGTGTAATTCTATTTGCACCTGGTAAATCTTTGTGAGCTGTCACCATTTTTATTTACAAAATGTATTGTATTCTTTCACATTCTTCGGCCTTCCTCTGGGGAGCACTTCCTAACCCTCCTCAAGGTTACTAAGGAGAAAAAAAAACCTGGAAGCAATTGGGCTATGTTGTTCATCAACTGGCATCTTAAAAATTCCTGAAATATATTAGGGAATTTTATTATTTTTAATACATATTATTCTTTGAACTTTCAGGTAGGTATCCATCACCTTGGTAACAGCTGTGTTCCTTTATGCCCTCCGTCCTGTAAATCCACAGAATTCAGAATTCTCCCCCCCCCCCGTATATGTATACATTCGGACTAGATTGTGATATTTCTCTGTGGTGTGTGTGTGTGTGTGTGCGCGCGCGCGTGCACGCGTGTGCATAATAGTGATCCTTTGGCAGCTGAATGCAATGGATTTTCGTTTTAATGTATGCTGATTAGTGTGCATTTAAAGCGACACTAAAGTTTTATTCTGTTCTATCATGATGAGAAGGAGAGGGATGGAGGATGGAGGAAGAAGAGGAAGGAAGAGGAAGGAAAAAGAAGAGGAAGGAAAAAGAAGAGGAGGAAGGAAGGAGAGGAGGAGGAAGAAGAGAAGAAGGAGGAAGAGGTGGAAGAAGAGGAAGAGGAGAAGGAGGAGGAAGAAGATGACAAAGGAGGAGGAGGAGGAAGAGGAGAAGAAGGAAGAGGAAGAAGAGGAGGAGGAAGAAGAGGAGAAGGAAGAGAAGGAAGAAGAAGAAGAGGAGGAGGAAGAAGAAGAAGACAAAGCAGAAGGAGGAGAAGGAGAGGAAGGAAGCAAGGAAGGAATAGGAATCAAACAATGGCTGAATTAGCATGTTGCCCATGTTGCACTAATCCATACCACTGCTGAATTGTTTTGACTTGGGGTGCTCTGTGGACCCAGCCAGTTGTGACTTCTTCAATAAACCATGGTGGAACCAATTTGTGCAACATGAGAATGAGTTGATTTGTACAGTCCTATTTGGTTGGGTTGGCACAACCAGGTGTTTGCATGACATCTCAAGCTTGGTTAATATTTCGACCTTTGTCGCCACAATTGTTGAGTGAATCACTGCAGTTGTTAAGTCAGGAACACGGTTGTTAAGTGAATCTGGCTTCCCCATGGACTTGGCTTGTCAGAAAGTGGCAAAAGGGGATCACACGACCCCAGGACAGTGCAACCGTCATAAATATGAGTCAGTTGCCAAGCGTATGAATTTTGATCACATGACCATGGGGATGCTGCAATGGTCATAAGTGTGAAAAACAGTCACAAGTCACTTTTTTTAGTGCTGTTGTAACTCTGAAAGGCCACTAAACAAACGGTTGTAAGTCAAGGACTACCTGTCCATGGACCTTCTGTGACGTCAATCAGGGTTGTCTTCATCTTGTAGTATGGAAGACCAAAAAAATCACCCAGATTCAACACCAACTTCTGCTCTGCAAGTCTTAGCATTTTAGTCTCACTTTGCAATAGCGGTGAATATCTGTAGCTCAGGTAGAGGATAAGGGTGGAGGTACATTCTCCGAGCTTGTGAGTTGGTTTCCAAATGTTTCATTACCAGGCTAGGTAACATCTTCAGCAAAGTTTAGGAGATGTCAGTGTCGGTGTTCTTCTGTCAGTAAGGGCTTTGTGTGATCAGGAGGTGTGATGACCCGGGACAAGGCACGAAGGTCACACAGCCAGCTGAGAGTTCAAACTCCCCTTTAATGCTCCAAATTTCCCCCCAAACGCTCCCACGTTCTTGGCAAGCCCCAGGGCAAAGCGTGCACACACACACACACACACAAATACACACACACATATGGCAGCCTCTGGCTGTGCCCAGTCCAGCAAAGCAAAGGAACAGGGAAATGAGTCCACGAACCAAGGAACAAACAATGTCCACAAAGTCAGGAACAAGGCACTGAGTCCATGAAGGAAGGAAGAAGGCACTGAGTTCACGAAGGAAGGAAGAAGCAGGCAGTCCTGCAAACTCCAAATGTCTGTACTGGCACACCAAACTCTACCAATTCAGCATTTGTTCCTGACAAATGCCCCTCCCCACAGCGTCTCCTTAAATCTCAGTCCCCAGGTGTGCCTTGTGAAGAGGGGTGGGGCACTCTCCTCCCAAGTCCTTGGGTCAGCCTGCACTGTTCCTGCCTTCTCTCCACTCTCCGTGCTCGGGGATCAGGAGGGGGCGGTCCTTGCTCATCGCCTGAGCTCTGTCACTCCTCATGTCCACTATTTACCCTCTCTCGGTCATCCTGCCCCCATTCTTCCCCACTAACAAGCCATCCCAATCTGGAGGGGCCCTGGGCTGCCTCGTCCTGCTCCTCCCTACATTCCTCTGAAGCCAACAAAGCCGCCCCCTTGATCTCCGTTGGCTCCAGCTCCGGCTTGTCCTCCTCCACAGATTCAGGCTCCGACAGGGGCATGACAGGAGGTCTTGTGATGGGGAGGACACATCAGGGGAAGGTCTTGTGATGGGTCAGGTAGTGGCTGTGCCAAGTGAAAGTCCTGTGACGGGTCAGCTGTGAGTCATCAGTGAGAATCTTGCGATGGGTCTTGTGATGGAGAAGTTATATCAGGTGAGGGTCATTGGGAAGTGAAGTACTGGTTGGGGAGGTTTACGTGGGCTGGTTGAGGGTCGGTGCCATCTCTGGTTGCAGTGGTGGGATTCAAATATTTTTACTACCGGTTCTGTGGGCATGGCTTGGTGGGCGTGGTGTGGCTTGGTGGGCGTGGCAGGGGAAGGATACTGTAAAATCCCCATTCCCTCCCGATCAGCTGGGACTCGGGAGGCAGAGAATAGATGGGGGCGGGGCCAGTCAGAGGTGGTATTTACCAGTTCTCCGAACTACTCAAAATTTCCACTACCGATTCTCCAGAACTACTCAAAATTTCCGCTACCGGTTCTCCAGAACTGGTCAGAACCTGCTGAAACCCACCTCTGTCTGGTTGGCTGTGTGGTTGATTTGGATTCTGAGGGGTTCGTAGGCTCGTTGTAAGTCGCTTTGTTGTGTCCGACATCCAGAGGATAAGAGTCTCAAGTGCCCCCCTCCCTTGCAGAGAAGGGACACATATGTGAATGTGAATGAGCTTACGGCATTGCCATTTCGAGTACACAGCTGACAGGAGGGATATTACCCCTAAGATAAATGAATAAGAGTGGAGGTCTTATTGGATTACGCTTTATTGAACTTTATAAATTCTAATTAACAGACCCCTGAGCAATAAGAGACACGGAGTGTACATTCCACTTTATTGGACAATTATTATAGAGTTTATCCTCAGCTGAACAAGAGGTATTAGCAGATAAAACATGGGAGAGAAGACGCACAAGCAGATAAAAGCAGGTACTAGAAACAAGGTGATAAACAGAAAGAAAGAAAGAAAGAAAGAAAGAAAGAAAGAAAGAAAGAAAGAAAGAAAGAAAGAAAGAAAAGAGGGGAGGAGGAGGAGAAAAAGAAGGAGGGGAGGAGGGGAGGAGGAAGGAGGAGGAAAAAGGAAGAAGAAGGAGGAAGAAGAAAGAAAAAGGAGGAAGAAGGAAGAAGGAGGAGGAAGGAGGAAGAAGAAGGAAGAAGGAGGAAGAAGAAGGAGGAGGAATCCTGTTGTATTTTGGCTGCTAAAGCTTAATGTGAAATTATATCTCTGAGTAACAATGAAAGGGTTTAAGATTTATTCCTGGGCTGATCTGCTTTTCCTATTTTGCTCATCCTTCTCCTCTCAACCCAACAAGAATGGGGGGGGGGAGGGGTTGGATCCAAATTTAGTCCTGCTTACATTAGACTGATTGAATCTTTATCTCGTCGGAGGAAGATTACACTTAAGTCTAACACAACCACTGAAAAGGGGAGGGGAAAAAACCCCTTACATAAAACCATTGTTTCAACAGATATTTTTAAACGGAGCTTGGCTCAAAAGAGATGATTAGAAAGCACTCGGGGAGAATAATTTTTTTAAAGCGTGCAATTGTCCAAAAAATGTTCAAAAAGTAAAGCCCAGCAAAGTGATTGTGTAGGCTGGCCATATCATCTCCAGGGGTAAAGACTCCATAGTGGAGAGCAATCATGATAGAGAAACCATGGAGGAGGAGGGGGGGAGGAGGAGGAGGAGGAGGAGGAGGAGGAGGAGGAGGAGGAACAATCATACTGTGTCCAACTTCCTATTAAGCGTGTAGGCATATTTACTTAAGCATTCAGATGCAAATTATTTGTGTGCGATATTTTAGCATCCAACCATCTTCTCCAGAAATACACAGACTAAAAATAGGTTCTTGTTTCGGTTATGGAATGTCACCTTTAAGGACGATGGGTAGTTTTCTTGCAAATATGCTGAAAATAACGGGGTGAGATATAGAATGCTGAGTTAACTGGAATTCAACTTAACTAACTGGAGTAGTAGAAACTATGCAGACATTGCTGGTATAAATTCACAAATGAATTTTCATACCTTTTCTTCTTAGTTCCCATATTTCTCCCACCTGATGTGTATGATCTTGGGTGACTTTGGATCAATCGCCAGGTGACGGTGAGTTCTAGTCCTGCCTTAGGCCTGAAAGCTGGCTGGGTGAGTTTGGGCCAATCACCAGGACCCAATGAGTTCTAGTCTCGCCTCAATCATAAAAGCCAGCTGGGTGACTTTGGGCCAATCGCCAGGAGACTGTGAGTTCTAGTCCTACCTTAGACATGAAAGCCAGCTAGGTGACTTTGAGCCAATCACCAGGAGACAATGAGTTCTAGTCCCACCTCAGTCATAAAAGCCAGCTGGGTGACTTCGGGCCAATCGCCAGGAGACTGTGAATTCTAGTCCTACCTTAGACATGAAAGCCGACTGGGTGACTTTGTGCCATCCCCTCTCTCTCAGTCCAACCCACCTCCCAGGGTTGTTATTTTGGGGTGAAGATAGGAGAGAGGAATAAATTTATCCTGCCTTGAATTTGTTTACAAAATAATAATAATGAAGGTTGTGTCTCGACTTACAACAGTTCCCTTACTGACCGCTTAAAGTTACAACAGCACTGAAAACAAGGGACTTATGACCGTTTTTCACACTTAGGACCGTTGCAGGCATCCCCACGTTCAGATGCATGACAACTGACTCACATTTATGACAGTCGCAGTGTCCCGGGGTAACGTGATCCCCTTTTGCGACCTTCCGACAAGCAAACTAAATGGGGAATTCAGATTATATTACTTTGAGGCACAGAAACTTTCTTTTTTTCCCCCCAAGTTTTTAATTTTTAATTTTTATAAAAACGTCAAATCAATGCGTGAACAGTGTGGCACCTGGGCGCCATGCATTCCTGTACAAATAAAACAAATCCTATTAAACATTATTATTACATTCAATCAACTTACATATTTCTAATAACAATACACATCCATATTAGGTTACAATCTATCATTATTCAAATATTCCACCTATTTCTCATTGTTACTTTCATTTTATCAAATAAAAATGTATACATTAATATTCCCTTTATCTATCACTTACTCTAGCTATTAATCATTTCACCCTATATTAAAATGCTTTTTCTTTCTTTTCTTTTTTACTTCTAATCAATTCACCTAAATCAAGTCACCTGTCTAAAAAAAAGAGAGAGAGAAAAGAACAACAACAACAACAAAAAGTAGAGAGTGAGAGTGAGAAGAAGACAACTCAAAACAACGATAAAAAAATATGGAGTCATCCATCCATCCATCATCTTTTGCCCAGTTTAAACTTCAATTGCTATGCTTTAAAAAAAAAAAGAGAGGGAAGCGGAAGAGCAAGTCAAAACAGCAATAAAGAAAGAAAACAATAATCATCATCTACCCATCATCTCTTGCCCGCTGTGATACTTCAATTGCTACGCTTTTTTTTTTTTTTGACTTGCGAGGCACAGAAACTTTCTGACCCAGTAGAAATATGGAATTTTGAGCATACGATACAGGCAATCCTCAGCTTACAACAGTTCATTTAGTGACCGTTTGAAGTTACAAATGGCATGGAAAAAAGGGACCGATGACCGTTTTTCACACAACAACGGCAGCATCCTCAGGGTGACGTGATCAAACTTGGCAACTGACTCATATTTATGACGGTTGCAGTGTCCCCGGGATCACGGGATCCTCTTTTGCGATCTTCTGCCAAGCAAAGTCAACGGGGAAGCCAGATCCACTTAACGACCGTGTTACTAACTTGACCACTGCGACGATTCGCGTAACGAATGGGGCAAGAAAAGTCATAAAATGGGGCAAAACTCCCCGAAGAAACATCTCACTTAGCAACATAAACACTGGACTCAATTGTGGTCATACAGGTGCAGTGGTTAGAGTGCAGTACTGCAGGCTACGTCTGTTGACTGCCGGCTGCCTGCAATTTGACAGTTCGAATCTCACCAGGCTCAAGGTTGACTCAGCCTTCCATCCTTTCTGAGGTGGGTAAAATGACGACCCAGACTGTTGGGGGCAAGAGGCTGACTCTATAAACCGCTTAGAGAGGGCTGTAAAGCACTGTGAAGCAGTATATAAGTCTAAGTGCTATTGCTATTGCTCTACCTATCTATCGTTATCCATCCATCCATCCATCATCTATCTACCTATCTATGAGCCGTCATGGCGCCGTGGCTGGAATGCAGTATTACAGGCTAATTCAGCTCACTGCCAGCAGTTCGATCCTGACCAGCTCAAGGTTGACTCAGCCTTCCATCCTTCCAAGGTCGGTAAAATGAGGACCCAGATTGTTGGGGGCAAGAGGCTGACTCTATAAACCGCTTAGAGAGGTAAAGCACTGCGAAGCAGCATATAAGTCTAAGTGCTATTGCTAATAGATATTAGGCATCCTGGCTATTTCTATGTGCCACACGATGAACAGTACACCAATACATGATTGAAGAGTTTATCAATACATAAATCAAATTGAGTTAAGGCTAAACTCAGTTGGATTATCTTATCAAGCAGGACACTGTTTCTCAACCTTGGCAACGTTAAGAGATGTGGACTTCAACTTCCAGAATTCTCCAGCCACTGGTGGTGAAGTGGTTAGAAGGCGGTATTGCAGGCTAATTCTGCTGACTGCCAGGAGTTCGATCCTGATCGGCTCAAGGTTGACTCAGCCTTCCATCCTTCCGAGGAGTCGAGGTGGCGCAGTGGTTAGAGTGCAGCACTGCAGGCTACTTCAACTGACTGCTAGCTGCAGTTCGGCCGTTCAAATCTCACCAGGCTCAAGGTTGACTCAGCCTTCCATCCTTCCGAGGTGGGTAAAACGAGGACCCATATTGTTGGCGGGCAACAGGCTGACTCTGTAAACCTCTTAGAGAGGGCCATAAAGCACTGTGAAGCAGTCTAAAAGTCTACAGTAAGTGCTATTGCTATCTAAAGAAATAAAATAAAGAAATAACGCTATTTCCTTGACTCAGCATTTTTTTGGTCCGTGCGGATGGGGACAATTTTTCAAAAAGCTTTGAGGTCCAAACAGCGATGACAAATAGGCTGTGAATTCATCTCTCAACTTACTGGTGTAAATAATATGCAGGGGAATTGTTTTTTTTTTTTTTTTAAATTTCCATGCGGTTGGGATAATAGACTTGATAAAGTTATATATAGAGAGAGCCGAGGTGGCGCAGTGGTTAGACTGCAGTACTGCAGGCTACTTCAGCTGACTGCTAGCTGCAGTTCGGCGGTTCAAATCTCACCGGCTCAAGGTTGACTCAGCCTTCCATCCTTCTGAGGTGGGTAAAATGAGGACCCAGATTGTTGGGGGCAATATGCTGACTCTGTGAACCGCTTAGAGAGGGCTGTAAAGCACTATGAAGCAGTATATAAGTCTAAGTGCTATTGCTATATATATATAAAATAATAACACATGCAAGGACACACACTCCACTGGTGTACCCATCGAAGTAGCTCTAAAAAGACACCTATTTTGCTTCTCCGTCCACGCACCCATGCAAACACACACACACACACACACACACACACACACACACACACACACACACACCTTCTTATAGACTCTTTTGATTTATTGAACCTCGATCGGTTTTGTCTTCTAACGTCCCCAGATAAGAGAGGTGCCTTATAGATGTACCAAATCCTGCTCTATCTATCTGCATCTATTCTGGTTTTTCTGTTGTTGTTGTTTTCTATTCTTTTCCTATCCTGGGAAAGCCAGCAATGCCTCTCGCCTGTTGTGAATTTCATTTGTGCTATATTTACAAAAAGCTTCTTTGCTTGTCTCTTTCGGCTAGTCAAAGCTCTCCCCGGCCGTGCAAACCCGACTTTAGTTGTCACAAAGCAGGATCAGAGTGATACGTCTCCTTTCCAGGCGATAAAGATGGCTGTTACATTTTGGAGTCAGAGCTGGAGGGGGGGAGGGAATACAACCAAAAAAAGAAAGATACTATCGCGCATTAACTGTGAGTAGCGGACTTCTTCATCCGAAGAAAAGGAAGAGGAAAAAGGAGGAGATAAAGCAAATACTTCAGAAATTCTGCTAGCTTTCTCGAAACACCTGTCCCCTTAACGGAATAACAGAGTTGGGAGGGACCTTGGAGGACTTCTAGTCTAAGTCAGAATAATAGAATACAAGAGTTGGAAGGGACCTTGAAGATCTTCTAGTCCAGCCTCCTGCTCAAGAAGGAGACCCCATACCATTCCGGACAAAAGACAATCCAGTCTGTTCTTAAAAACCTCCAGTGATGGAACACCCACAACTTCTGAAGGCAAGCCGTTCATTTAGTGACCGTACGAAGTTACCACTGGCCTTGAAAAAAGTGACTTATCACCTTTTTTTCACAGTTACAATCTTTACAGCTTCCTCATGATCACGTGATCAAAATTCAGATTGCTTGGCCACTGGCATGTACTTATGACGGTTGCAGTGTCCCAGGGTCGTGTGAACCCTTCTTGCGACCTTCTGACAAGCCAAGTCAATGGGGAAGCCAGATTCACTTAACAACAGTGCTACTAACTTACTATAACTCCCTGTATCACAGGCTCAAAAATTTCCATATTTCTACCCGGTTAGGGTTAGGGTTAGGGTTAGGGTTAGGGTTAGGGTTAGGGTTAGGGTTAGGGTTAGGAGAGGCCATTTTTGAAACCCGTCACTCTGGTTTCTCTGCAAGATATGACATTTTTCAGAAAACTCCCAGACAGAATTGTGAATATCTGGGTCACACCAAGAGGGATGGATGGAATGGAGTAATCCAGAAGGGTCCCTCAGGGAGATACAGCCCCAAAATGTTCATCGATGGGATTTAGAACTTAACATCTCCGTGCCTTTTTTAACATTCCCTCCCCCCCACCGTATAGAAATTAAAAAGGGAAGAAATTATGCATGAATTTCTTCTGCCTTTTGAAAACGAGAACTCTATTCTAAGCAGTTTCTTCTTTTTCTCTCCAGTGTTTCACCCCTTCAAATACATTGGAGGCAGAGAGATAACCTTAAGCTATTAGAGTGGAATTGAAACAGTTCTGCTGGGGGATTTCTCGGCAGATAAAATGCAATCTGCTTATGCAAACATCCGTGTGACACCCAAATCCATCAGCGGGCAAAGAAGGATTCCCAGCTGGGAGGAATGCAAAACCAAGGCTACTTAAACAAGTCTCTTAAGAGATAGCCATGGGAGGACAAGGCATGGGAGAAAGCCCAAATCTTGTTTGCACAGCTGATCGAAAAGCCTACAGGCCACTTCCAACGCATACTGGTTTAATATAATTATTGTACAATGCAATGCAATGCCTTGTAATGCAATGCAATAATATAACACAGAGGTAGTCCTTATCTTGACTTCAGAATTCAGAATAGAATAGAATACAGCTAGAAGGGACGTTGGAGGTCTTCTTGTCCAACCTCCTGCTCATGCAGGAGAACCTACACCATTCTGGATAAATGGTTGTCCAGTCTTTTCTTAAAAACCTCCAGTGATGGAGCACCCACAACTTATGGAGGCATGCTATTCCACTGGTTAATTGTCCTCACTGTTAGGAAGTTTCTCCTTAGTTCCAGGTTGCTTCTCTCCTTGATTAGTTTCCATCCATTGCTTCTTATCCTGCCTTCTGGTGCTTTTGAGAATGATTTGACCCCCTTCTTCTTTGTGGCAGCCCCTCAAATACTGGAAGACTGCTATCATGTCCCCCCTCATCCTTCTTTTCACCAGACTAGCCAAACCCAAATCCTGTAGCCGTCCTTTGTATGTTTTAGTCTCCAGAATACAGAATAGAATACAGAATAACAGAGATAGAAGGGAACTTAGTTTTTAAGAAGAAATTGGACAACCATTGGTCAGAAATGGAATAGAGTCTCCTTCTTCAGAGGGTTGGACTAGAAGACCTCCAAGGTCCCTTCCAACTCTGTTATCCTGTTATGCTGTTCTGACTCAACTAAACTGGTCAGAATTCTAGGATGTCCAGCAGGTGATGGGCTCTCAGGATGGACATCCCTCAGAATCTGATTAACAGCAAGATGCCAGGCTGACCAATATGTTTCCTTTTCGATGCTCCCATTTCTATTTTCCTTGGGCCCGTTTCTTCCTATTGAATGACGTATGCTAATGGCCTATAAAACATCTCAAGATGAGTGACACATTTTAAGGACTTGTTGATTGATAACCCGTGATGAGGAAGACTTATAATGTGGAATTGTATTAATATTAATGGTAAAGATTTTCCATCTCTGATGCCAGCCATTCAATCTGGGCAAAACTGACAACTCGCATTCTGACAGCACATCTTTAATAAATATGCACACCCTGGCACCAAGGTGTCAACACAAAGAGGCAGAACAATTTTGTGTGTGTGTGTGTGTGTGTGTGTGTGTGTGATCATGGCAGGAGCAACAGAAACAAAGGAGTGGAACGATCCTTCGCTTGGTCTCAGAAGTTATGGGCAGGTGAACCCTTCTGCATCTCCTGATTGTGTAATAAAGCATTTTTAGGGCATTTTTAAAAAAATCTCTTCACTGCTACAGGTAGTCCTCAACTTACAACAGTTTGCTTAGTGACCGAAGTTATAAAACCTCTGGAAAAAAAGTGATTTAGGGCTCATTTTCACACATGACCTGTCCCTTAGCAAGCATTCAAAGTGATGACAGAAGCCAAAAAAATGTACAGTTAGTCTAACAGAATAACACAGTGGGAAGGAACCTTGGAAGTCTTCTAGTCCAACCCCCTGCTTGAGCGGGGAATCTTATACCATTTCAGACAAATGGTTGTCCAGTCTCCTCTTAAAAACTTCCACTGTTGGAGCACCCATAACATCTGGTGGCAAGTCGTTCCACTGGTTAATTGTTTTCACTGTTAGGAAGTTTCTCCTTAGTTCCAGGTTGCTTCTCTCCTTGATTTGTTTCCCTCCATTGTTTCTTGTCCTGCCCTCAGGTGCTTTGGAGAATAGCTTGACTCCCTCTTCTTTGTGGCAGCCTAGAAGACTGCTATCATGTCTCCCCTAGTCTTTCTTTTCATTAAACTAGACATACCCAGTTCTACCAACTGTTCTTTATATGTTTTATCCTCGAGTCCCCTAATCATCTTTGTTGCTCTTCTTTTCTAGAGTCAGCAGCTGCGAAAAAAGCCAACACAGTTCTAGGCTGCATTAACAGAGAACTACGACTTCAGCAACCGAGTGATAAATGCCTGGAATTCACTACCTGACTCTGTGGTTTCTTCCCCAAACCCAAAAAGCTTTAACCTTAGACTGTCTACTGTCGACCTCACCCCATTCCTAAGAGGTCTGTAAGGGGCGTGCATAAGCGCACCAGCGTGCCTACCGTCCCTGTCCTACTGTCCTATTGTGCTCATCTATCTGTATTCACTTTGATTATGTTTATGTTTATACCTATACCTGCTATCTTGTACATGTTTGACAAACAAATAAAATAAATAAATAAATAAATAAACAAAATAACAGAGTTGGAAGTCCAGCCCTCTGCTCAGGCACGAAACCCCATTTCAGACAAATGGTTATCCAATCTCCTCTTAGAAACTTCCAGTGTTGGAGCATTCACAACTTGCTTCTCTCCTTGATGAGTTTCCATCCATTGCTTCTTGTCCTTTCCTTTCAGGTGCTTTGGAGAATAGCTTGACTCCCTCTTCTTTGTGGCAGCCCCTCAAATATTGTAACACTGCTTTCATATCCCCCCTATTAGACTAGACATACCCAATTCTAGCAATCGTTCTTTATATGTTTTAGCCTTCGCTTGCAACCATTTGTTTAAAGATAGTTCGAAGTAATGATACCACTGGAAAAAAATGGCTTGTTATGGCCATTTTTTTACACTTACAAACATTTGCAGTATCCCCACAGTCACATGATTAAAATTTAGAAGCTTGGCAACTGCTTCATATTTATGACTGTTGCAGTGTCCCAGGGTCATATGATCCCCTTTTGCGACCTTCTGACCCAAGTCAGTGGGGAAGCCCGATTTACTTAACAACCGTGTGACTGACTTAACAGCTGCAGTGATTTGCTTAACGACTGTGGCAAGAAAAGTAATAAAACGGGACAAGATTCACTTAAGAAATGTCTTGCTTAGCAATGGAAATATTGGGCTGAATTATGGCCGTAAGTCAAGAAGTACTGGTAATTCCGGAGGCTTATATAGGTAATCCTGACGAGCCCACTCACACAATGCTGCATGACCAACACTAACACACAATGCAAAGATGCACACACTCACCTCTACTCCCACATATGCAAAAGTGGACAATTTGCAGCCTCACCCCGGATCACTAAAAACCCCACCCTAGAATTTGCCACAGCAATTCCATTTTAACCACAGTCTGAAACAGCTTGGAAAATTCCACCTCAGTGAAACACCTAAGAAATTATGAGCAAAGCCTAAAATAGTGTGAAAATGGTGACATTTCTCTGAGAATTTTATTTTTGGAACTTCACACTTCCTTTGGGTGAATAACACCAGATTTTCCTGCAATATTAAAGGAGGAAAGGAAAGGAAAAGAAAGGGAGGAGGAAAGGAAAGGAAAGAGGAGAGGAGAGGAGAAGAGAGGGGAGGGGAGGGGAAGGGAGGGGAGGAGAGGAGAGGAGAGGAGAGGAAAGAAGGAAAGGAAAGGAAAGGAAAGAAGGAAAGGAAAGGAAAGGAAAGGAAAGGAAAGGAAAGGAAAGGAAAGGAAAGGAAAGGAAAGGAAAGGAAAGGAAAGGAAAGGAAAGGAAGAAGTGATGGATAGATGGAGGAAGGGAGGGAGGGAGGGAGGGAGGAAGGAGAGGAGGGAGGAAGGAAGGAAGGAAGGAAGGAAGGAAGGAAGGAAGGAAGGAAGGAAGGAAGGAAGGAAGGAAGGAAGGAAGGAAGGAAGGAGTCAAACTTGAAGAAGTATCAATCAGATACGTCCATGAAGCTCCCACTGTAAATGTTGAAGTGCATAAACATAGAAGTTAAAGTAAATAATAATTCAATCCCACAAGCACCTGCCACATAACAACTGAGATTTAACACAAATGTTGTAAAACAGGAGGGGAAAACCTCACTGAACCATTTTCTCACCTAGCAACAGAAATTTTGGGCTCAATTGTGGCCCTAAGGCGAGGACTGGCTGCATAGGGGTTGATTTAGCCCACCTTTATCCCTGACTCAGCTCCTCTTTCTCATTATACCCGAGAGGTAAATTATGCCAGGAGTATTGGCAGAGCTAAAGCAGAGCTAAAGATTTACAGGGTGAACAAACTGCGAACGTGTTTGGTCCTTCCTTGAACACAAAACGGAGAAGCAGAGAATGGGAAACAGAAGCTTCACCACTGGAAGCTTTCAAGAAGAGATTGGACTGCCATCTGTCAGAAATGGGGTAGGTTCTCCTGCTTGGGAGGGGGGGGTTGGACTAGATGACCTACAAGGTCCCTTCCAACTCTGATGATCTGTTAGAGATGGGAAACCTTCAAAAAAATGAAGCCTGAAGGTCTTGCCATGTTGAATTATTCCTATCCTAGAAAAAGAGGCATTGGACAAAATATATATTCTATTCTGTTCCCTTCCGTTCCGTTCCGTTCCGTTCCGTTCCGTTCCGTTCCGTTCCGTTCCATTCCATTCCATTCCATTCCTCTCTCTCTCTCTCTCTCTCTCCCTCTCTCTCCCCCCCTCTC
>QLTV01003694.1:43773-56842 GCA_003457575.1 Thermophis baileyi | reverse complement strand
CAAGTGGCTTATTTGCTTTTATTCTCTCTCTCGCTCTCATTTTTTTTTAATCTCCCTCTCTCTCCTGTCTTCCGCCTTTTTTATTATGATTGTTATATATTTATTTTTTTTGCCGAGCGGCGCCCCTGTTTGTTTGTTTTTTTTCCCTTCTACAATGCATTCAAGGTTTGACACCCTCCCCCTCCCTGTTTTATTTTAATTTTTTTCCCAACCCCCCCCTCTCCTTCTCCAGTAAAAAAAAAAAAACCCAACCAGCTCGACTTTCCCTTCCAGAGAAAGAAAGCCTTTTGTTTCCAAAGGCCAGGCAGAGAGAGAAAAAGGAAAGAAAAAGAAAGAAAGAAAGAAAGAAAGAAAGAAAGAAAGAAAGAAAGAAAGAAAGAAAGAAAGAAAGAAAAGTAAACAACAAAGGGAGGCGGGTTGGTGTTTTTTATTGAACGTAATAAAAATAACATCCATCTCTTTTTGGGTTTTTTTCCCCTTTCTGCTCCAGCTGTCTTTCTCTCTCCCTCTCTCTCTCTGTCTCTCCTAAAACATTTCTAATAAAAGAACTACAGATATGGAGGAAACCTGGAAATCAAAGGTGTTTTCTTGTTGTGACAGTTGTAGTTGTTTGTTTTTCTCTCTGTCTGTCTGTCTCTCTCTTCCGTCTCTGCGCTCATTCTGTATACGTTTCTATGTATGTGCGTGTATGTGTATGTATATAAATATATATTTAATAAAAAATATATATCCTTTCTTTGATTGTGGACCAGAAAGGTTTTAAAAGCCGTCTTTTTCCCCCCCTCGAGTTTGATCTGCATCTATTCTGTGGAATAACAGATTGACACAATTTTTGGGAGAGGGGTGGGGTGAGGGTCAAGGAAGAAATTTTTTAAAAAAAAGAATATAATGTACTTTATGGCAACCCTTCATTTTTTTTTTATAGTGAATAATTGTTCCTTGAATTCATTTGGTCTTCCTTCCTCCCCCCCCCCCCATCAGGCTTCTGGCTACTGAGAACTGATCTTGCAATGCCTTGGTTCACGTTGTTTTGGTAGGATATTATTTCATATGATCATCAGCCTAATCATCGTTGTCATTACGATTGCAAGATGGGATAACTGTTGACTTCTATCTTGGATGTATAGGTCCTGATTCAAGGTCTTGGATGGCTAAAAGCAAACATTTCCACTTCCCGCTATGAATAGGACAGCAGGTTTCTTAGACACTTATAGGGACAATGTATTATGGTTAATTAAGTCACGGTGTAATCAAATAAGTAGCTTTGCATTACCTTCCTCCCATTATCTTCGGCGTTGTTGTTTGAAAATAAGAAATAAATATTGTATGTCTTTTAAGAAGAAGACAGCGAAAAAGCCGGTATCGGATTTTTTTTTTTTTTTAAATTTACCACCGCGTAGCTCAAAGCAATTTTTCTTAAGCTTGAAATGAAATCTTACAGAAACATCTGGTGGCATGAGCTTTTACTACAGATTGGGAAAAGGCAGCTACGTTGTGTGTGCAGAAAAGAAAGGAAACTGCACTATTGCAACTTACCGTGTTCACAAGACACCGCTTTTATTTTGTAGAAATGTTGATGGCTGCTTGTTTTTAATTTCTTTTTCTTTTTCTTTTTTTTTCCTTTCACAATATCACTTCTCTGGCGGATTTACCTGCCAGCCCATAGACGGGTTGCTGAAAACTATCACCTGCAAATTAATGAATATAAAGTCGGTTACTTTATTCAAATTGCTTATAAGTCTTTTGGATGCTGATTTAAAGGCACTTTCCTGCAGTAGAAAGAAAAAGGGTTTTCTTTTCTTTTTTTGCGGTTTTTAAGAAAAAGTAAACAAGAGAAATAACATTTTCATTAGGCAACAGAGATTCTGTTTACTTTAAACATCGGTCGCTCCGCTCGGTTCCCCTCTCGTCTTTCGTAGAAAAAATAATAACTTGTTATATGTGTGTACACAAACACGTGTGCGCGTGAGCTTGTGTGCACATTCCCAAGCCACAAGCAGCAGCGAGGATTTGATAAAGAAGGTTTGGAACAAGGCATTAGAACTAAATTACCTGGATTATTTTAAACAGAAGGGGCAGCATCGTCAAAGAGAAATATTCACATCTGTCCTAGTCCTATGAATCCTGGCTTGGATGTAACATATAATGTGGCTCTTGCAGGCAAACTGGCTAGGAAAGTGGGAGCGATATGTGAAAAGTGTGTGTGTTTTTGTTGTGTGTGTGTGTGTGTGCGCGCGCCTGAGTGTATTGGGGTGACACTGCAAATCTCCAGTGCGACAATGTAGGTTAATCTGTATGCTAGGCCAACCTAATAGGAAACCCCAAGCAAGTAATGGGAACTAAAAGGTAGGCAAAGCTAGGGCCCCCTTCAATGAAAATAAAAATTTCTCCTTTTGTGCCAAATGTGCTTTTTCAAAAGGCAACTGGACTTTCTTTGTTTTTCCTTGAAGACCTTTCACTTCTCATCCGAGAAGCTTCATCCGTTCTGGAAGAAGGGAAGTTCTTCATTCAGAATGGAAGAAGCTTCTTGGATGAGAAGCGAAAGGTCTTCAAGGAAAAAACAAAGTCTAGTTGCTTTTTGAAAAAGCACCTTTGGGACCACCATGGCCTGGATAATAGAGACTCTCCACAGATATTCTCATTTTCAGACAATTTTGGCAAAAAAAGAAGCAGAGAGAAAAATTCTCCATAAATCCACTCATCCGGACAGGCAAAGTTCCTATAATCCATCAAATGCCCATTGTCCAGATTGTGTTTTTAACCTCTGCGTGTTGTTGAAATTAGCTTTGTTCTACAGTGGTTATCAGAAAACTTATTTGCACGTACTATTAAAGGGAAGTTGCGTGTTCTTTAGACGGCCGTATTGTTTGCAATACATTGGAGAGTTGGGTTCAAGAAAGGGTCATGGGTGCCATGGTTAATGCAGATTTCCAAAATACAACATCCTGTGGTGGATACAAAAATTCATCGTGTCCCAAGTATGAATAATATTTTGAAAAGCAAACAAGCCAGAGATAGATTATTATTATTATTTTTTCTTTGATGTTCTAGGTCCCTTTTGAAAGGGGATGAGGGTTTTTGGTTTGAGGAACATAAATTGAAATGGTCTAGGGTCTCCTGCTTGAGCATGGGGTTGGACTAGAAGACCTCCACGGTCCCTCCCAGCTCTATTCTGATTGACAAAATTTACCTTGTTCATCTTTTTCAGGATTTTACCGCTTGTTTTGAAGGTATCTTTAGGCCAGGTGGCAGGTAATCCTCGACTTACGACCACAATTGAGCCCAAAATTTATGTTGCTGAGCAAGACAGTTGTAAAGTGAGTTTTGCCCCATGGGATGATCTTTCTTCCCACTGTTGTTAAGTGAATCACTGCGCTTGTTAAATGACTAATGTGGTTGTTAAGTGACTCTGGCTTCTCCTTTGACTTTGCTTGTCAGAAATTTGCAAAAGGGGAATCACGTGACCCCGGGACACTGCAACCGTCATAAGTATGTGTCAGTTGCCAAGCATCTGAATTTTGATCACCTGATCATGGGGATGCTGCAATGGTCATAAGTGTGAAAAACGGTCATAAGTTCCTTTTTTTTTTCAGTGATGTTGTAATTTTGAATGACCACTAAACGAACGGTTGTAAGTAAAAGTATATTACTTTTAGTTGTTTTTCTTAAAGGAAACGACAAAATTTTGCAAGAGGAATATGTTCAAGTGTCCTAGTTTGATGGGTTTTGGTGTCCCGTCTAACTGCAGCGTGACATTTTGCAACTTCTCAGGTACAGAAATGCAGTCAAATACGAAGCTTCAGGTTTTTCTTCTTGGAAATTATCTATTTATTTGGTCATTTCTAGTTCACGTTAATTTAGGCACTTACCTAGCATCGAAGATGGAATAGATAGACGCATGCTTGCATACACAGTTCTTTCACAGAGAGAAGAAAAGGGAAATTAGTTTTTTTCCCTATGTTGCAAAGCAAAAAGATGCTAATGAAAAAGAGAATTTTTTGGGGGGGGGGATTTGTTGTATTATCATGCAGTTAGAAAAACAAACTTCTCCTGCAAATAAGAGTCAAACCAACAGCCAGCAACAACAGAAACAGACACTTAACTTAGTTATATCACTGTCTGTGAATGGGTACTTAACAGACTGTACATTATTTATATTCTTGAGACTCTGGAAAGAGTGAAGAGAAGAGCAACAAAGACGATTAGGGGGCTGGTGGCTAAGACATATGAAGAAGAGTTGCAGGAATTGGGTATGTCTAGTCTAGTGATGGAGATTCTCAATCATGCAGGACATGGTTGTTCCAAAGGTGGTTTTTTCAGGAGGCAACTGTACTTCCTTGTTTTTTTCTTTTAAGACGTTTCTCTGCTCATCCAAGAAGCTTCTTCAGCTCTGACTGGATGGTGGGGAATGGAAGGATTGATACACCTTGCAGACAGCTGCTTGGATGAGAAGCGAAATGTCTTCAAAGAAAAAAAAAACAAGAAAGTACAGTTGCCTCCTGAAAAAGCACCTTTGGGTCTAGTCTAGTGAAAAAAAAAGGACAAGGGGTAACATGATAGCAGTCTTCCAATGTTTGAGGGGCTGCCACAAGGATGAGGGGGGTCAAGCTGTTTTCCAAAGCAGCAGAAGGCAGGACAAGAAGCAATGGATGGAAACTTATCAAGGAGAGAGGCAACCTAGAGCCAAGAAAAAATTTCCTAATAGAACAATTAACCAGTGGAACAGAAGTTGCCTTCAGAAGTTGTGGGTGCTCCATCGCCAGAGGTTTTTAACAAGAGACTGGATAGCTCCTTGTCTGGAATGGTATAGGATCTCCTGCTGGAGGAAGGGATTAGGCTAGAAGAGAAGCAACCTACAACTAAGGAGAAATGTCCTAACTATGAGAGCAAACAACTAGGTTGCCTTCAGAAGTTGTGGGTGTACCATCAATGGAGGCTTTCAAAAAGAGACTGGACAATCACTTGTCTAAAATAGACTCTCCTGCTTGAGCAAAGGGTTGGACTGGAAGTTCTCCAAGGTCCCTCCCGATGCTGTGATTCTGTTATCCTTCTTGATGTGAACAGGCCAACGGTGAGTGTTGTTCTGATCCTGAAATAAACATTTGAACATTTGCATGGTGAGTTCTAAGACTTTTCAGCTGACGGGAAGCAGCTGAAGAGAGAAGTGAACATAAGTAATGACAGAGGTCCATCATGATTTGGCCCATCCATCATCAACGATGAAAAGAGCCGCAGGAAAGAGTAATGACTTGAATTCAGTGGCTTTTCTTGATGTGATGCTCGTGTGGGAATGATGCTTCGATCCTGTATGGGTGAAACATGAGACAAACAGAGTGTTCAGCTCTGCACAATCCCAAGAAAAGAAGTTACTCGTAGCTAAGCAGTGGACCTACACCTGGTTGCACAGTCAGCCAGGTGTTTAGACTGGATTTGGCATTTTTGTCTACCTATCGAGTCCTTCCCAAGGATCTGGACAGGCAGATGTTGTTGTTTTGTTGGTGTTAAAAGTATCATCACAGGAGTTAAGCTATTCCGAGTAAAGCTACCTTTTGCAATTGACAGGCTGAATTTGTCAATTTAATTTATTTAATTTAATTTATAAAATTTATATGCCGCCCAACTCCCGAAGGACTCTGGGCGGCTTACATCATATAAAAAATAAAACATATAAAAACAATTAAAAAAAAACATATTTAAAATAAAACATTCACACAACCATGCATGGGCCAATCAGAACAACTATTGACCCCAGGCCTGCTGGAAAAGCCAGGTCTTAACGGCTTTACGGAAGGCCAGTAAGGTGGGGGTAGTACGGATCTCGGGGGGAAGCCGGTTCCACAGAGTCGGAGTGGCTACAGAGAAGGCCCTACCACGCGGTCCCGCCAGCCGGCAGAGTCGGAGCGGCTACAGAGAAGGCCCTCCCCCGCGGTCCCGCCAGCCGGCACTGTCTGGCCGACGGGACCTGAAGAAGGCCAACCCTGTGCGACCTCACTGGTCGATGGGAGGAATGTGGCATAAGGCGGTCACGCAGATAAACTGGTCCTGAGCCATGTAGGGCTTTAAAGGTAACAACCAACACCTTGAATTGTGACCGGAGCGCAATCGGCAACCAGTGCAGCTCGCGAAGGATGGGACTTGTGTGGGTGTACCTTGGCACACCCACGACTGCTCATGCAGCTGCATTCTAGACCAGTTGTAGTCTCCGGACACTCTTCAAGGGTAGCCCCATGTAGAGCGCATTGCAATGGTCAAGCCGTGAGGTGATAAGGGCATGAGTGACTGTGAGCAGAGCCTCCTGATCTAAATAGGGCCGCAATTGGTGCACAAGACGTACCTGTGCAAAGGTCCCCCTGGCCACTGCTGTCAGGTGTTGATCTAATCTCAGCTGTGAGATGATGCCAATGATGGTGTTCAAGAGGCACTCCAGATGTTTTGGGATTGCACCCATGGCATTCATCACTCTTGGTACTACCTTTGCTTTCTTTTGTCACAGTCGTTCTACTTCTATTGGCAGGTCTTTGAATTTTGTTGCCTTCTCCAGTTCTTTCTCTTCTCTTCCACTGTCTCCAGCTCCTGCCACATCCAACTATCTAGAATTTTTTGGTCTTTCTTATCAACAAATTGTTAAGTCTAGGGTGTTGGGCAGCTGCCTCTCTGTTTGAATCCTGAAATCCCAGAGCACTTTAGCTTCTTCATTTTTCTGTTGACAGAATAACAGAGTTGGAAGGGACCTCGGAGGTCTTCTAGTCCAACCCCCTGCCCAAGCAGGAGACCCTACATTTCTGACAGATGGCAGTCCAGTCTCTTCTTGAATGCTTCCAGTGATGAAGCTCCCACAACTTCCGAAGGCAACTTCTGTTTCATTGGTTGATTGTTCTCACTGTCAGAAAGTTCCTCCTTATTTCCAGGTTGAATCTCTCCTTGTTCAGCTTCCATTCATTATTCCTTGTCTGGCTTTCGGGTGCTTTGGAGAATAGCTTGACCCCCTCCTCTCTGTGGCATCCCCTCAGATATTGGAACACTGCTATCATGTCTCCCCTGGTCCTTCTCTTCACTAGACTAGCCATGCCCAGTTCCTGCAACCGTTCTTCATATCTTTTAGCCTCAAGTCCCCTAATCATCCTGGTTGCTCTTCTCTGCACTCTTTCTAGAGTCTCAACATCTTTTTCGATAGTGTTACTTTGTCTACGTTGTGGTGCCACCAGTTCTTGCTTGCAAGTAAGTGGTATTCCTTGCAGATTTTTCAATGCACCATTGTCATGTTGTCATTTGTAGTCAGACTGCAGCAGCTAACTAGGTGATCCACTCTTTCTTCAGCTTCTTTGCAGAGATGGTGTTTGCTGTCCGCTGATGTCTTCTCCATTCTGGCTTTGTAAGCCTTTGGTCTTAAGGCTTGGTCTTGGAAAGCCAGGATTAGCTCCTCTGTCTCTTTCTTCAACTTTCCTGCTCTTAGCCATTGCCAAGTCTTGTTATTATCTGCTTTCCCTGCTATTTTTTTTTTTAACGTACTGGCCAGGTAGTACTGTGTCTTTCCTGGTCTCTTTTCTATTAGCAATAGCACTTAGACTTATATACCGCTTCATAGTGCTTTTACAGCCCTCTCTAAGCGGTTCACAGAGTCAGCTTCTTGCCCCCAACAATCTGGGTCCTCATTTTACCCACCTCAGAAGGATGGAAGGCTGAGTCAACCTTGAGCCTGGTGAGATTTGAACCGCCGAACTGCAGCTAGCAGTCAGCTGAAGTAGCCTGCAGTGCTGCACTCTAACCACTGCGCCACCTCGCCACCTTCCTCATTTGGTCTTTCTTGTAGGCCACTTTGGTCCTCAGCAACCCTTTCTGGTATGGGAGCCTCAGTGCAACGTCTTCACGGACCTTCAGATATTCTCCCAATGCTCTTTTAGAAGAAAACTGTGAAAATATTGTCTGCTATTGTCTGCTGGTGTGTACTAGTTTGCAAAATGCATTTTGATGGATTTTTAGAATTTAAACAATATTAGGGCTTTTCAACCCACCTCTCTAAATCTCCTTTGAGGAAGAGCTATGTAGCTTAAAAACTATGGAGGGAAGTTAGGAGAGATGGCTTGGCAAGCATGTGAGCCACCTTTAAGATTTCTGCAGTTAGTTAAACAACAGAATAACCGAGTTGGAAGGGACCTTGGAGGTCTTCTACTCCAACCTCCTGCTCAAGCAGGAGACTCTATACCATTTCAGACAAAGAGCTGTCCAGTCTTTTCTTCAAACCCTCCAGTGATGAAGCACCCACAACTTCTGGAGGCAAGCCATTCCACTGATTAATTGATTAAAGGGTATTAAAGGAAAGCAGAATAACACACTTGGAAGCGATCTTGGTGGTCTTCTAGTCCAACCTCCTGCTCAAGCAGGAGATTGTCTACCATTCCAGACAAATGGATGTCCAATCTCTTTTTGAAAGCCTCCAGTGTTGGAGCACCCACAACTTTTGGAGGCAAGTCATCCCACTGATTAATTGTCCTCACTGTTCAGGAAATGTCTCTTTAGTTCTTGGTTGCTTCTCTCCTTGATTAGTTTCCATCCATTGCTTCTTGTCCTGCCTTCTGGTGCTTTGGAGAATAGAGTGACCCCCTCTTCTTTGTGGCAGCCCCTCAAATATTGGAACACTGCTATCATGTCATACCTAGTCCTTCTTTTCATTAGACTAGACATACCCAATTCTTGTAACTGTTCTTCATATATTTTAGCCTCCAGCCCCCTAAATATCTTCGTTGATCTTGTCTGCACTCTTTCCAGCAATGGTCATCTCCATTCCTGGAGATTTTAGTCTACACATGTTGGGATTTTATTTTATTTTTTTATTTTTTGCATTTGGGGAATTAATATTTATTTACGAAGGAGAATCAATGGTTGGGAGTTTTCACCTGCATTTAATTATATGTCTGTTTACCAATATGACAGAATACTTGTAGGTCAGGGTTGATCTTGTTATAAAAATGTTCCAATAGAAAAAGAGGAAACACAGACAAACCACAAACAATAAACCTTACTTTGAGATTCAGAGGTTTATTTCGTGAACAATTGAGAACATGAGTAAAAGCCATAAAAACACAACTTACATCAATAACCCATTGCAATGAGGTCCAGAGATGATAGCTAGGTCCTGCAAGGAGCAGCTACAATTTGGGACCCATCCTCATCTTTTATATTCTTTTTTCTTACGGTCCTCAGCAATTACATATTTGTCAATGACTTCATTTCCTGGTTCTTTCATACTGTCCGTAAACTCAGCACCCAGTCAATTCAGCATATACTTGTGTGTACATGTGAAAACCTCTTATTCTCCGCTAGTTTCAGTTCCCTTATATCTTTGATATGTCTAGTTCCTTTATTAAAAATAACTTCCAAAAGTATCTACTTGGCATTACATATTGTAAATTTGCAGATGCATAGTAGATTACAAATAACGCTTTATTCCTCCACAATCTTCAAAGAACAACATTGCCATCGCACAGCAACTTTGCTCAAACCCCATTCTTTTCCCCGACCTGATATTCGGAGACCCTAAGGTGGGTTTCTCACAATCTGGATCTGCAGGGCAGAACACTAAATAGGTGGTTTGCTTTGCCTGTATCTTCAGCTGAAGCATCCTCTTCTTCTTCTACATAATGTGGTGCTGTCAAACCATTTCTTCCAAGTAGCCTTTTAGATAGATAGAATTCTCTATTGGCCGAGTGTGATTGGACACACAAGGATTGGATGTTCTGGGCAGGAGCTGCACGTAAGGCACAACTCCCATCAAAATGTTCCTGCTTCAATGTTTCAACACAAGAAAACTTTTCCCAATTCGATTTAGAGACAAGCATACTGGGACTTTGGAGTTAAAGGGCAGTGACTTTACTCTTCCCTTTGATTTTAATGAAAGAACATAGAATACTTGAGTTGGAAGGGACCTTGGAGGTCTTCTAGTCCAAACCCCTGCTTCAGCAGGAGACCCTATGTCATTCTGGACCAATGGCTCTCCAATCTCTGCTTAATGACCTCCAGTGATGGAGCACCTAATGAGAGGAAAGCCCACTGATTAATTGTTCTCACTGTCAGGAAATTTCCCAGTTCTAGGTTGGATCTCTCTTTAATGATCTTCCACTCATTAGTTTTTGTCCTGCCCTCAGGTGCTTTGGAGAAGAGGTTGTCCCCTTTGTCTTTGTGACAGCCTCTCAAATACACAATCCATACTGATAGAAGGGAATCTTTGCAGCTCAGGGTTGAATTGTGCAGTCCTTGGTGCTCTCTGAGCTTGGTGGTTTTCTTGAAGACATTTCATGACCTACTTAGGTAATCTCCTCAGTGCTAAAAGGAAGACTCCCACCAACACTGAGAGGGCAAGCCACTTGTATATAAAGAGAGAACAAACCTTTCTACTACTGGTGATATTACCTGGTCTCTCTTCTAGCATTAAGGATATTGCCTAGTTGGGTCTTGAAATGTCTGCAAGGAAACCACCAAGCTCAGAGAGGACCAAGGACGCCACAGTCCTCCTCCTCCTCCTCTCCCCACAGCCCACTTCCCTCTAGCCCTGATGATGTTCCCTAGTTGGGTCATGAAATGTCTGCAAGGAAACCACCAAGCTCAGAGAGCACCAAGGACCCCACATATGACTGTCTATGAACTAGAGTCCTGTGGAAAGAGAACCTTAGAAGAGACATTTGCAATAGCTAAACGAGCAAAGTCACAGCAAAAGAGAGAAATCCCTTCCTGTTGAGTTGTTTTTATAATATCAACTTCTGGCACACTAGGTTAGGCAGGCACTATGAGGAAGGATTATATCCTTTCTTTTTTGCAAGTGGTATTCATCCATCATATTTTACCTATATCGGATGCTATATTTCCTCCCCAAAGACAAGGAAGGTGTTTTCAAAAAATTGGGGAGAAAATTTCACACACACACACACACACACACACAAATACTGTTTTTCTTCTTCTAACCCCACTATCATAAATTTAAATAAAATGGACGAGATGCAAACCTCTAGCAGATATGGGACAACATTCAAAGTCAGCTTGCCCCACCCCAAAAAATTCTCTCATCTGCACAGTTCTCAGGCCAGCTTATGCTGCATAAATGTTTTCTTCACACCCATTTAGGTCTCTTTCAGCATTTTACCCCTTTGCATAGCTCAACACACACACACACACACACACACACACACACACACACAAATGCCACAGCCATATCAAAGCTGAACCTTAAATGTGCAGCTTGAATGGAAACCGATCTGAATTCTGGAAGAGAAATTTCCCAAAAAGCTGGCACAGCTTTCTTTTTCTTTTTATTTATCATATTTTTTTTTATTTTTATTCCCATACAGACATTTCACATATTTATCATTTCATTCCTCATTTCATTATTTTACAAAATCTTACACATATATTCTATATTTATCTTATTGCTTTATTAGTTCAAGGTTGCTTTTTTACCATCCTCCCTTCCTATCTCATACAGCCCTTCCTTTCCTTTCTTCTCCCCTTCCCTTCCTCCTTCTCCTCTTCCCTACTTCCCCTCCTGCTAGCAGAGCTTTCTGAAAGATTTTATAAAACACCATTTTAGGAGGTAGACACATGCTATTTTGGAAATAGCTGGGATAATCTTCCTAGTATTAGTTAATTAATTAATTAATTGTTAGTACCACTTTATAATGCCTTGGTAAGACCTCACTTGGAATACTGCATCCAGTTTTGGTCACCACGATATAAAAAAGATGTTGAGACTCTAGAAAGAGTGCAGAGAAGAGCAACAAAGATGATTAGGGGACTGGAGGCTAAAACATATAAAGAACGGTTGCTGGAACTGGGTATGTCTAGTCTAGTGAAAAGAAGGATTAGGGGTGACATGATATCACTGTTCCAATATTTGAGGGGCTGCCACAAAGAAGAGGGAGTCAACTTATTTTTGAAAACATGTGAAGACAGGACAAGAAGCAATGGAGGAAAACTCATCAAGAAGAGAGTCAACCTAGAACTAAGGAGAAATTTTGTAACACTTAGAACAATTATTCAGTGAAATGGCTTGCCTCCAGAACTTGTGGGTGCTCCAATACTGGAGGTTTTCAAGAAGAGATTGGACAACCATTTGTCTGAAATGGTATAGGATTTCCTGTCTGAGCAGGGGGTTGGGCTAGAAGACCTCCAAGGTTCCTTCTGTTATTCTGTTTATATGAAGGACAGTCACAAGAATTTGGTATGTCTACACTAATGAAAAGAAGGACTAGGGATGACATGATAGCAGTCTTCCAATATCTGAGGGGCTGCCACAAAGAAGAGGGGGTCAACTTATTAAGCATCTGAAGGCAAGACAAGAAGCAATGGATGGAAAATAACCAAGGAGAGAAGCAACTTAAAACTAAGGAGAAATTTCCTGACAGCGAGAACAATTAATCAGTGGAACAACTTGCCTCCAGAAGTTGTGGGTGCTCCAATACTGAAGGTTTTCAAGAAGAGATTGGACGACCATTTGCCTGACATGGTATAGGGTCTCCTGCTTGGCCAGAGGGTTGGACTAGAAGACCTCCAAAGTCCCTTCCAACTCTGTTATTCTGTTATTATTTTTATTTGCTTAATCAATCTGTAAATAAGGAGGTGTTTGGTGAAAGAAAGTGGTTTGTAAAGTTAGTTGTCCTTTGCTACTACTGCTCAAGAAAATGAGGGACAATCCTAAATAATTTGCTTTACTCAATGCAAGCTCCAAAACATTTCTCCTTTTCCCTCTTACTTTTCTCAGTTTGGTGATGGTGGGGATTAGAGATGTATTTGGGGGCCAAGATGTCAGTTTTTGTGGGTCTGCAGACTATTTGCTTCATTGTTCACTCCTGCATCCCGTGTCCTGCAGACTTTCTCACTGCTGGCATTTGAGTGGGTACTGCAATGCGATGGAAAAATTCTACGTCGGGGGCTACTTTTTATGGAAATCAGGTGAGGAGACAATGGGTGTAAAATAAATATATAAAAATCAAAATGGAAGAAGAAGAAGAAGAAGAAGAAGAAGAAGAAGAAGAAGAAGAAGAAGAAGAAGAAGAAGAAGAAGAAGAAGAAGAAGAAGAAG
>QLTV01003694.1:13019-23262 GCA_003457575.1 Thermophis baileyi | reverse complement strand
TTTTCTGCGAGGCATGGTTCACATCAGACAGTGCTTCTTGAAACCAGTAAACCCAAACCAGGTGTGTGTTTTTAAAGGGCAGGACAGCTGTCAGCAACACATCCAATATCATCACACTGATTGGAGTCAAGGTTGGCTCACTCCTGGCTCCAATTAGCTCTTGGAGAAGTCATTGGGCTAGGGGCTCACATACTTTTTCCTCCCTGCACTGTGAATGTTTACATGTTATGTTCAATTAAACCATGGCAACATCTAATGTTTGTGTAGTATTATTTTAAGCAGACTGTGTTCTTCTATTGTTGTGACTTAGATGACGTTCGGAGCACATTTTATGACCAATTCATGCAAAACTCCACGTAATCCTAAAGGGTTCACATACTTTTTCTTGCAACTGTATACAACATTCATGCAACTGTCACAAAGATTCATGCATGCTCATTTCCGTTCTACAAAGCTTTGTAGTCATAAAATATTCATATGTATCAACAGATGTGGAGGCTTGAAATGATTGCCCTAATGATAGCTCTGACACCGAAAAGTGAGAAATTGGAAAAGGAAGTTCTAAAGTCCAGCTTTCTCATAACAGGTGGAGAGCACAAAGCTCAGGCCCAACGGGTTTTAAATTTTTTCTGTTTAGACAACTTCCATTTGTTGAGGACACAGAACATAGAATAACAGAGTTGGAAGGGACCTTGGAGATCTTCTAGTCCAACCCCCTGCTCGAGCAGCAGACCCTTGTACCATTTCAGACAAACGATTGTCCAGTCTCTTCTCAAAAGCCTCCAGTGATGGAGCACCCACAACGTCTGAAGGCAAGCTGTTCCATTGGTTGATTGCTCTCACCGTTAGGAATTTTCTCCTTAGTTCTAAGTTGCTTCTCTCCTTGATTAGTTTCCATCCGTTGCTTCTTGTCCTGCCCTCAGGTGCTTTGGAGAATAACTTGACTCCCTCTTCTTTGGGGCAGCCCCTGAGATATCGGAACACTGCTATCATGTCTCCCCTGGTCCTTCTTTTCATTACACTAGACATACCCAGTTCCTGCAACCGTTCTTCGTATGTTTTAGCCTCCAGCATTCTGATCATCCTTGTTGCTCTTCTCTGCACCCTTTCCAGAGTCTCAAAATCTTTCTTATATTGTGGTGAACAGGGGTGAAATCCTCTGAAGTCTGCAGTGCTGAAAAAGGAACATTTTAAGGCCACCAGAGTCTGCAAAGGTAAGTAGAACAGTGAGGGGGGGGGAATCAGCTGTGCCGCGCGATTTAGATTAGCTAGAAAGCATTAGTAGCGCTTTATAAAACCTTAGTAAGACTACACTTAGAATACCACATCCAGTTTTGGTCACCGTATTATAAAAAATGTACAGACTCTGGAAAGAGTGCAGAGAAGAGCAACAAAGATGATTAATGCCAGCGGGCCTTGGGAACCCAGAGCGGGATGGAGCCCATTAAATGGCTCGTGTGATCTGCTGTCACCGGGGCAAGGGGTGGGGGCTGGGGGTGATTTTATTATATTATACTATATTAATTTATTTGATTCTTTTTATTAGTTTTATTGTTTTAAATGTGGTTTTACATTCTGTAAGCCGCCTTGAGTCGCCATGGGCGAATAGGCGGCAGTATAAATTCAATAAATAAATAAATAAAAATAATAAATAAATTAAAAGGTCTGGAGTCTAAAACATATGAAGAACGGTTGCAGGATTTTGGGTTTGGCTAGTTTAGAGAAAAGAAGGACTAGGGGGGGACAGGTTTCCAGGATTTGAAGGGCAGCCACAAAAAAGAGGGGGTCAATTTATTTTCCAAAGCACCTGAAGGCAAGACAAGAAACAATGGCTGGAAACTCATCAAGGAGAGAAGCAACCTGGAATTAAGGAGAATAGCAGAATAAGAGAGTTGGAAGGGACCTTGGTGGTCTTCTAGTCCAACCCTCTGCTCAGGCAGGAAGCCCTGTACCATTTCAGACAAATGGTTGTCCAATCTTTTCTTAAAAGCTTCCATGTTGGAGCACTCGTAGCTTCTGGAGGCAAGTCCTTCCACTGATTAATTGTTCTCACTGTCAGGAAATTTCTCCTTCGTTCTAGGTTGCTTCTCTCCTTGATTAGTTTCCATCCATTGCTTCTTGTCTTGCCTTCAGGTGCTTTGGAGAATAGGTTGGCTCCCTCAACAGGTCAACTCCCTCAAATTTCCTAACAGTGAGGACAACTAACCAGTGGAAAGACTTGCCTTCATAAGTTGTGGGTGCTCCAACACTGGAGGCTTTTAAGAGGAGACTGGACCATCACCTGTCTGAAATGCTACAGGGTCTGCTGCTTGAGCAGGGGTTTGGACTAGAAGGCCTCCAAGGTCCCTTCCAGCTCTATTCTGATTGAAAATTTCCCAATGAGTCCTCTGTTCTCATTTGGTGGCCAAATGTATTTATTTAGTGTATGGCAAAAATGTTAAAAAGCACATCACAATCACATTCTCAATGAGCAAATATGAAATTATTTATCCTATTTACAAATTCCAAAGGAGACTATTTATGAAGTCAACACATGATGAAGTTGCACAATGAAAGTGTCTGGTGACCAAAGTCTTTGAGTTTCAGTTTCAGTATCTGTCCTTCCAAAGAACAGTCAAGGTTGATTTCTTTTGGGAACTAATAATAAATAATAAAATGTATTTATGAATTGAATTATAATTTAATTTAATAATTTAATTTAATAATTTAATTTAATTTAATTTAATTTAATTTAATTTAATTTAATAAGTTAAAATTTAATTTAATTTAATTTAATTTAATAATTTAATTTAATAATTTAATTTAATTTAATTTAATTTAATTTAATTTAATTTAATTTAATTATTTAATTTAATTTAATTTAATTTAATTTAATTTAATTTAATTTAATTTAATTTAATTTAATTTAATTTAATTTAATTTAATTTAATTTAATTTAATTATTTAATTTAATTTAATTTAATTATTATTTAATTTAATTTAATTTATATGTTACTCATCTCACCCATAAGGAAACTCAGGTTACAAGCAGTAAAAATACAATCAAAAACAATTAAAACTAAGAAAAGTTATATGGAAACTAAATCCAAGGAGAGAGATCACACGGGAGTGAGATCTTCTTCGCACCTCATCAACCAGCGGTGGGTTTCACATTATGTTACTACTGGTTTGTTGCACGCGCATACGCTCGCTTCGTGCGTGGTTCGCACATGCGCCTTCCTTCCATGCATGCGCCCGGCCTCAAAAACGTGCCTACATAGGATGGCATAGAGCCAGGGAGGGTGGGCAGGCCCACCCACGATTTCTGCTACCAGTTCCGGCGAATCGGTCCAAACCGGCTGAATACCACCTCTGCCATCAACCAGTAAAAAGATAAATATTAAAATATAAAAACAGTTAAAATTAAGAAAAGTTACATGGAAAGTAAAACCAAGGAGATGGATGAAACAGGGGTGAGGTCTTCTTCTCACCCTATCGAACACCTCCATCAGAGAGTATCTCCTTTGGTACCCCAAGGTAACTGGCAAAACTAGGTTTTAATGCCCTTCCAGAAGGTCAAAAAGAAGGAGTATTTCTCAATTCTGGTGGTAGAAAATTTCATGGACAGGGGCCACAGGTCTTCTCATCCCCATCAGGTGGAATTCCTTAATAGATGGGTCCACAGCATGGAGAGGGAATGTAGATTATAGAATGTAATCTGATAAAGATCTGGCTTCCATACAGTGTTACATTTTTTGACTGTAGAAACCTGCACAGCCGCTAGATGGCAGCAAAGAGAGGAGAAAAAAGCCTCTCTGCTGCCACCTCCTGGTCCATAGATTGATAAGACTGCTGGTTGATAGATGAGTAATAATTCTGGAGGAATTATGTGGATGTGCTCAAGAGCTTTCCCCAGCTGAACGTGTCTCTGTTGTGCCCCAAAATCCCTTTCTTGGACCTCAGCTCCACATTTTATCTAGGTATGAATGTTTCTTCTCAAAATCTGGAGAATCTTGAATAATCTTTTATTCACAATTATTAGAAAAAAATGTGTGTGTGTGTGTGTGTGTGTGTGAGAGAGAGAGAGAGAGAGAGAGAGAGAGAGAGAGAGAGAGAGAGAGAATCTCTTTCACAACATTGAACACTGAACACTGCCATATGTTGGGGTGACTTTTAAGAATTATGAATGAATGAATCAATGAATGAATCAATGAATGAATCAATGAATCAATCAATGAATCGATCAATCAATCGATCGGTCAATAAATTGGTCAATCGGTCAATCGATCAATCGATCGATCGATCAATCAATCAAACAAACAAACAAACAAACAAACAAACAGACAAACAAACAAACAAACAAACAAACAAACAAACAAACAAACAAACAAACAAACAAACAAACAAACAAACAAACAAACAAACAAACAAACAATACTCCAATCAAGAAACTACCAACTCAGACAAACAAGCTAACAGTAAACAACAGTCCAATCAAGGAACCATCATCCACTCCCACCAACATTGACAGGGCAAAGCAACAAGTATATAAAATGAGAGTAACGCCCCACCCCTTTCTAGCACTGATGATGTTACCTAGTTTGGTAATGAAACGTCTGCAAGAAAACAACCAAGCTGAGAGAGCACCAAGGGCTCCACAGTCCTCCTTCTCCTCTACTCTACAAACTCCACTCCCTTCTAGCATTGATGATGTTACCTAACTGGGTCATGAAACATCTGCAAGAAACCAACCAAGCTCAGAGGGCACCAAGGACCCCACAATTTCAACCTTGAACGACAAATATTCTCTTCTATCAGTACTACACTTTTGTTTTGGTGCATTGTGGAAACCCAGAACATAATTCTAACCGTTTACTCTAGTTGGCTAGACTTATGAGACACAACGATGATCGGGCTCACTTGTGATTTTAAAGAATGAGACGAAACAATGACCATCCTCTGCTAAATGCCAGTGTCTCCGAAAATCTTTGTTCCTTTCGTTCATGTCACATTTTCAATAATATCCGAAGAAGGATAGGGTGTAAAGGTTTCCCTGATTAGGTATGGATCTGGTTTAAAAGACAATTAATTTTGGACTTTGAACAGACATGCTCCAAATTAATTGGATGTAAATGGATGCATTTTGAAATGGACATAGGAGGGCAGGGAGAGAGGGACTCCTGGAGCAAACACCACTTGGGTTAAATCTATTAGTCAAAACTGTGAAAAAAAAAAAAAAAACAGTCTTCCCAGCATTGGAAACCAAAGAGGCTCTTTAAATAAACAAGTAGACAGGAACTGAATTGGCAGGAAGATGGACACACCATTACAAAGATGGGAAAGTGGAGAACTAGGAATTATGGTGGATTTCTCAGGAGTTACTGACGCAATTAACCAAAGTTGGCAGGGGTATCTAGACAGGGTAAACTGGCTAGATACTTCAGGAAGATCTTTTGTATCAGCAAAGGCTGATCAACTGACTGATGGCTGGAGGCCCATCAGATCTGAACTTCAGATTTGTAGAGTGATGGACTTTGAGAAAGCTACATTTCTTTGGTGATATGCTTCTTTGATCCTTCTCCTTGTTTTTAATCTACTTTTGAGATAAAGGTGGTGGAAGTTATCTTCAGGTCACACTGATAGAAATTAGAGCCACCCATCAGAATAACAGAATAACAGAGTTGGAAGGGACCTTGGAGGTCTTCTAGTTCAACCCTCTGCTCAGGCAGGAAACCCTATACCATTTCAGACAAATTGTTATCCAATCTCTTCTGAAAAACCTCCAGTGTTGGAGTACCCATAACTTCTGAAGGCAAGCCATTCCACTGACTAATCCACTGATTAATTAATAGAATAACATAACAACAAAGTTGGAAGGGACCTTGGAGGTCTTCTAGTCCAACCCCCTGCTTAAGCAGAAGACCCTACACAGAACAAGATAATAAGATAATTAGATAATGAGAATAACAAAATAACAGAGTTGAAAGGAAACTTGGAGGTCTTCTAGTCCAACCCTATGCCCAGGCAAGAGACCCTACACCATTTCAGACAAATGGTTGTCCAATCTCTTCTGAAAAACCTCCAGTGTTGGAGCACCCACAACTTCTGAAGGCAAGTCATTCAGAGTAACAGAGTTGGAAGGGACCTTGTAGGTCATCTAGTCCAACCCCCTGCTCAAGCAGGAGTCCATATATCATTTTTGACAAATGGCAATCCAATTTCCTCTTGAAAGTCTCAAGTGTTAGAGCTCTCATAACCTCCAAAGGCAAGCTTTTCCACTGATTAATTGTTCTCACTGTCAGGAAATTTCTCCTTAGTTCTAGGTTGGTTCTCTCTTTTGATTAGTTTCCATCCATTGCTTCTTGTCCTTCCTTCTTTGGAGAATAGGTTGACCCCCTCTTCTTTGTGGCAGCCCCTCAAATATTGTGCTGTCATATCAGCCCTAGTCCTTCTTTTTTCATTAAACTAGACATAACCAATGCCTGCAACCGTTCTTTGTTTGTTTTAGCCTCCTAATCATCTTCAATCAGAATAGAGCTGGAAGGGACCTTGGATATCTTCTAGTCCAATCCCCTGCTCAAGTAGGAGACCCTATACGATTTCAGACAAGTGACTGTCCAGTCTCTTAAAAAACTTTCAGTGTTGTAGCACCCACAACTTCTGAAGGCAAGCTGTTCCACTGGTTAATTGTCCTCTCTATTAAGAAGTTTCTCCTTAATTCCAGGTTGCTTCTCTCCTTGGTTAGTTTCCATCCATTGTTTCTTATCCTGCCCTCTAGTGCTTTGGAAAATAGGTGGACATGTTTAGAAAGCTGATTAACAATAAACTGATTTAAGGTATGAATGCCATATTTTTTGTTTACAAACTGCAAAAAAATAATAATGGTGCACCAAAGTTATTAACGGTTGAATTGTCCCATAATACTGAGACCTCTCATAAACGGTCAGCTCAAATTTACATCTTTGCAACATAAACCAAATATATTTCACAAGTTTTAATGTAGGGAAATAAACCCTGAATTATGGCTAGAAAAAGAGCTGAGATTCCATCAAGATATTAAAGGGGCAAGATAGTAACTTTCTAATGGTGCCCTTAATGGATTTTGAAATAAATCACAAATTCCAAGAAACAATAGAGGTCAAAAGAAAGGCTGAGTTGTATAATTGAAAATTGGGGAAATTAAATCTACTGTCTGATAAGAAAGTCGTAATTTTTAGTAAAAAATATTCTAGCAATCTGAGCATCCCATAAAACCTTTGCAGTATCTTCTATATCTGTTTTAAAACACCTTTCAGATATGATGACCTAACCCTAAGCCTATCCTATCATTATTCCCATAATGAAGGTGATGGTTCCCATTTCATTGTTATTTTCCCTATTGCTGTTGTATTCTTCCCCTTCTCCATCTTCCTTCTCTCCTCCTCTTCTACTCCCTCTCCCTGTTTCTTTGTCCTCCTTCTCCTTTCTTTCTCCTCCTCTTCTATTTTCCTCTCCTGCCCTCCCTTGCCTCCTCCTCTTTCTTTTCTTTCTTTCTTCTTCCCTTCCTCCTTCTCCTTTTCCTCTCCCATCCAACCTCCTCCACTTTCTTATCTTTTTCTCCTCCTCTTCCTTCTTCTCTTCCTCCTTCTCCCCTTCCTCCCTCCCTCCTCCTCCTCCTCCTACCTCTTCCCCTTCTTCTTCTTCTCCCCTCCCTCTCCTTGACCCTCTCCCCTTCCTCTTCCACCCCCTTTTCCCTCTTCTCCTTCTTCCTTGAGTTATTCCAAAACGATCATCTGGTAGAGGAAATACATACATATTGTTTTTTATAAAAATAAATAAATAAAATGCCCAGCATATCTGCTAAAAAATAATTTAAGCCAATTGCGGAGAAAACCAATAGTTTGGCATCCAGTCAACTGACTTTTGGCCAAGAAAGTTGCAATTTAGTACTAGCATCAGAACTTGGCTGTCGGCCTGAGAATAATGTCATAATCTAATAGTCACTTTCGCTAACAGCAAACTCTGGTTCTCTTTTCATTATGGAAGCACGATGGAGCCACCTAGAAATAAAACCGTGGTTTCATTAAACTAGGATCCTAGAATCTCAGAACTGGAAAGGATTTTCAGGCCATGGACTCCAAGCCCAGCTCAGAACAGGACTCCAAAGCCTTTGCAACAAATGGGACATATCTAGTGAACAGCAAGTCTTCCCCTATTTCTAGCCAATTGTCCATGTATTTTTAAATAAATATACATGCTACCATCAAAGTGTGAAATTGGGCATTTTATAGGATGCCTGGAAAATACAAAACATTCTAAAAATGGGGCATAAAAGTATGAAAGCGTAATATTTCAAATTTTTTCTAGGCTTTCTATTTAGTGCCAAAAGGCAAACCAGCAAAGTATAAAATATTCCACTAAAATGCAATTTTAGCCTGCCATGTTGCGACAAGTAGGTCAAAAAAGGTCTTTTACTCTTGCAATTTTCAGTAAGAAAGTCCTGTATGTTGTGATGGCACTGAAAAAGGAGAGTTGCAACCAGCCCTTTTAATTCCACCAAGTGCAGCAGCTATACTCAACAATTGTGTGATCACAATCTGGCACTTTGGTGACTGGCTCACAATTATGACATTGCAAAATCCCATGGTCACATGATCATCATTGGTGTTACCTGCCACAGAGATATAAAGATTGAAAATTGGTTATATTATAGTTCATGTCCAATGAGGAGAGGATATATGAAATGAAAAGAAAAGAAAAGAAGAAAAGAGAGAGGAGAGGAGAGGAGAGGAGAGGAGAGGAGAGGAGAGGAGAGGAGAGAAGAGAAGAGAAGAGAAGAGAAGAGAAGAGAAGAGAAGAGAAGAGAAGAGAAGAGAAGAGAAGAGAAGAGAAGAGAAGAGAAGAGAAGAGAAGAGAAGAGAAGGACTAGAGATGACATAATAGCAGTGTTTCTATATTTGAGGGGCTGCCACAAAGAAGAGAGGGGTCAATTTATTTTCCAAAGCACCTGAGGGCAGGACAAGAAGCAATGGGTGGAAACTAATCAAGGAGAGAAACAACTTAGAACTAAGGAGAAATTTCCTGACCATACAATTAATCAGTGGAACAACTTGCCTCCAGAAGTTGTGAGTGCTCCATCACTGGAGATTTTTAAGAAGAGACTGGACAGCCACTTGTCTGGAATAGGGTCTCCTGCTTGAGCAGGGGGTCAGACTAGAAGACCTCCAAGTTCCCTTCCAACTCTGTTATTCTGTTATTCAGTCATATTATGGTACATAATTTCATCCGGTTTATAACTTCTGGGCAATTTGTCTTCTAGGATGTGTATAATATCTTTCTTTTCTTTTCCTTTTTTTACTCTTTCATCAACATTTGTTTCATTTAGTCTTTTCTTTTGCTGAGTTGCCCAAAGTTTTCCTGTTTTAATTTCCACCATAAATCCCCTTATCTGTATCTTCTTCTCTGCCAGCTCAATTACTCTCATTATTCGCCATATCCTGCTTGCTTTAATCTGTTTTACAGGTCCTTTTCAGCAATGCACTGTTGTTGTTGTTTTCAAAAGCTGCTTTGTTCCATCACAAAGTAGAATAGAATAGAATAGAATAGAATAGAATAGAATAGAATAGAATAGAATAGAATAGAATAGAATGGAATGGAATGGAATGGAATGGAATGGAATGGAATGGAATGGAATGGAATGGAATGGAATGGAATGGAATAGAATTTTTATTGGCCAAGTGTGATTGGACACACAAGGAATTTGTCTTGGTGCATATGCTCTCAGTGTACATAAAAGAAAAGATAAGTTCATCAAGTAGCCATTAGATGCACAGTTGGGGGAGAAACGGAGGTGCGTTACACTTTGCGTGGTGCAATAGGATTTGCAAGAACTCCTAACAGTTAAAGCAAATTGGTGGTATATAAGAGTCAATGGAATTCAAGGTGGGTTGGATTTAGATCTCTTGGGGGGGGGGTGAAGAGACTGAAGACTGATGATGTATTTGACACTTCCCTCAGGCTCAGCATGGACATCTCCTACATGGATGGATGAATGGATAAAGATATAGATGATAGATGATAGATAGATAGATAGATAGATAGATAGATAGATAGATAGATAGATAGATAGATAGATAGATAGATAGATAGATGATAGATAGATGATAGATAGATAGATAGATAGATAGATAGATAGATAGATAGATAGATAGATGATAGATGATAGATGATAGATGATAGATAGATAGATAGATAGATAGATAGATAGATAGATAGATAGATAGAT
>QLTV01003690.1:2533178-2545244 GCA_003457575.1 Thermophis baileyi | reverse complement strand
CATTTCCTTGAATACAAAAGACAAGTCAAGAGAAGCAAAAGGGACACAAACTGAAGGCAAGATTGATGAGAAATTTAAAGTTTTGAACATTTTAAACTTGTTTACAAAATTAGTTTTTCTTGATAAACATATACAATAGATTATTTCATGTATTCACTGTTGCGAATATAATTCACTTAATTTTAATAAAAATATACGGGTTTATATGTACGTATTAAGTTTTGGTGCATTATTTGCCTATTACCTGTAGTTGGAAAATGTAAAATGTCCGTTGCATGAAAACTAGAGCCAACTAACAAATTTCATTATTATATTTGAATTCAGCATGTGAAATTCATTAAGAAATGGCACATTTCATTTCTGAAACTAATAAAAGTTGAAAATTTGTAGAACAGTGTATTATTCTTAACTTATACATTCTTATTTCTATTTACAATTTTATATTACTTTACATCTATTTACATTTTACATTTACATTTATTTTGTTACATCATTTTATATTACTTTACACATTAATTGTACTTTCCCTTTCAAGCCAATCATACCATCTATTCCATATATTGTTTCCTCTCTCTCTCAATTCCATTGTTAGTTTACTCATCTGTGCGCATTCTAGCACCTTTTTTGTATAATCATTGTGTTCGAGGGTGTTTTTTCTTTCTTCCAGTTTTGGGCGAATGTGATTCTCGCTGCGGTAATTATATGTTGAATAATATAGTAAATTTCCTTTCTCATGTTTTCTTTTATTATTCCTAGAAGAAACAGTTCTGGTCTCATCTCAATTTTCTGTTCCGTTATCTCCTCAATCCATTTTTTAATTTTCCCCCAGTATTTCTTTGCATTGGGACATGTCCACCACATGTGGTAGAATGTCCCTTGTGTGTGATTACAGAATTAGAAAGACTAATTTTAAAGAAGGTACAGAAGTCAGAAAGGTGCTAAGATAATGTAGAAATGGAATCAACATATAAGAAATGGAAGTAGTATTGTGTAATGTAAATAGAAATATATATAAAGATGGATTTATATCTATAGTTAATTGTAAATTGAAAAAGATGGACAAATGGATGTAACATGGATGTAATACGATATGGGATAATTGTCAAAAAGTAGATTGTAAAAATCTTTTTTAGAAAATGTTTAATAAAAATTATTTAAAAAAAAGAAAAAAGAAAAAGAAAAAACAAATTGACGCTGAGGAACCTGGGGAACAATTTTAAAGTCTGCATCATGGAAAATTTATATTTAAAAGGTGGCCTTCAAGGAAATTGGAATTTGGGGGAGCAACTATGTTCAGACACCGATTCACAAAATTCTGCACATTATAGAATGCGGCGGACAATAAATTATAAATGGGGAGGGAGGTGCCTCACTAAAATAGATTGAATGTTTGAAAATGCATTCTTTCTGGTATGTCATTGGAAATGTTGAGATTCAAAGGGACAGAGAAAGAGAGAGCAGGATGGGTAAGAAAAATCCTGCAGACAAATGCTTTGTTCATGCTTTCAAGCCTTCTCCAAATTAGTTGCTTTTTACAAAATTCAGATGACATATTTTGTAAAGAACAGTTAGCAATCATAGGCATTTAGGCCTTCTTCTGTCCTTAGGCCCTTAAGGAACATGTTCTATTGGCTTGATTAAACGGACTAAATATTTATATGCTAAATAAAGGCTGCTATAATCAGACTATGATTAGACATTTATGTGGCCCTGTGGGCTGTGAAGTATAACCATCATATAAAGAGATAAATGTGGCTTCCACTTGAATTTGGCTGGAAAATGAATGAGCTCTTGTGTTGCTGGCATCTAGTTGAGATGCAGCGTCCAAACCTCCAGACTAGGTCCAGATATCCCAAGGAAATTTGGATGCCTGTCTAGAGAATTCTTCATTCCTTGGTCCTATTTCTCTCTTTAAAGAGACCATTGTTTCTTTGCTAGTGCAGGGAGGAAATTTGCCTGCAAAATTGTGTGATGATGGCTGAAGGAGGACACACAGCTGCAATCGAATTTCCAAAGCCTTGGGGTAGCATTTACAAATTAGCTACCCTTGTCTATCCAGATATTAATTTGCCATGTTTTCCCCTTGAGGTTTTGGACAGGGCTGACTTGTTTTGTGGTTAATTTTCTCTGTGATTGCTTGTCTTTTAAGATTAGGGCTACACTTTTTAAAAGTTACTAGAGCTTCTCAGGTTTGTGGCCTTCTCAGGGGAAGGCTAATACAAGTTCTTCCATGCTTCCCCACCACCCAGCAACTTCCAGAAAGCTTGTTCCACACAGTCAAAATGCCAAAAATGAGAAAATCTCAACCAAATATAGAAGGTCTGGACAGTGCATGGTCACATCCCCCTCCCCCTCTGTGTTTTATATATATATATCTGCAGCTGCCGGAGTTGCACAGTGTGAATAAGAATGTAATTGCTTTTATTTTTGACTGGATTGAAAAGCAGCCTTACCACAAGAACATTTTTTTTAATGATTTCTCAAAAAGCAAGAGAGAAAATTTTGGAATGCTGCTTAGTCATCCAGCAAATGACCACCTTTAGACTTCCGGGGATTTCCACTTTCCATTCTCTTTTAGACTCATTCCTGTTTTTCTATTATTGTCATTTTGCAGTCATAGGTTCTATCCTACAATAGAATAGAATGTTGCTGCAATAGCAAGACGATTGATTGATTGATTGATTGATTGATTGATTGACTGATTGATTTTCTTTGATGCATTATTACTGTCATAGGCTGTATACAATAGACTACAATGTTACTTCAATAGCAAGATGATTGATTGATTGATTGATTGATTGATTGATTGATTGATTGATTGATTGATTTCCTTTGGCTCATCACTACTGTCACATCAGAAAGAACAATTTGTGGAGACCAGATTAGCAATTGGCAGCTTCTCCCAGGCCCTGCATCCCCAAATTGTTTATTTGGTTAAGAATAATCAATCGAGTAACCAAGATTAGAACATGTAACCAAGTAGTCCACATTTCATAAGAGCCCAAAGTGAACCATAAAGATTGAACAATAACTTAATAATTCATTTGCTACTTTCTTAATGAGGAATAAACCTCTGAAGACTAAAATGGCAACTGTTTGCTCACATTACTGCTGACAATTGGTAGTATTTTTTCCCTAATTGGAGGGTGTACCACAATATGAGTATCAGGGCCAGATGAAAGACTTGGGCACTTCTGATAGGTCACAGATCAGCATGTAATCAGCATGTGATCCTCAAGTTCTCTTTTGTGGCACTCAGACATTTCCTGATTAGGACTGTGGCATACTTCCTGTTTGAAATGGAAACCAACAAAAAATGTAGTGTTTTCTACAGTAGGATCATCACATTTAAAAATCAATATACAGTTGGCTCCAATCCTGTTGGCCATTAGAAAAGCTCTAAATATCTGGTTCATTTCTGGGCAATGGGATAAAGTTGATTGGAGTTCGCACTTGGAGGAGTGTAATATAAATTTAGATTTATACATTGTTTTTTTTAATTATATTGGGTTTCTTTGCTGTTTGTTGTTTGTACATCACCCAGAGTTAAAATTATTCAATTGGGCATCCATATAAACTTAAGACAATAAACAACAAAGAACACCATCCAAATCCCCTCTGAAAAATTCAGAATTTCACAGAGGTGTGATACAGGCTTTATTGCGGCCCTCAAACTCTTAAAAATTCCTGTGTTCTTAATGACCAAAAGATTGGGTTTTTTTTTTCTTCTATTGATCCACTTTCATTGAATCTGACATTTCTAATAAATAATATTTTTTAATTTTTTTATAAATGGATAGAACTTTATTATGACTAAAATCCAGCAAAACAGACACACAAGACACATACAGAGAAATACAAAAAACAAAACAAAAACCCAAGCAACAGCTGGAACTTGGTCTTTAGGAAGCATCTAAAAGCTTTCATCATGCCAAACATATGGAGATGCAGAGATGTTAATTTCCCAGGTAGCGAGGAAAAATATGCTTTTGGCTGCTTAACTGGGTATAACTTTGTGGGTCATATCTTCCACCTTTCTGGGTTTTTCTAAATTCTATACTATAGGAAATGTGCTGCACATCAGAAGAACAAGAACATCACAAAGTTTGTTCAATGTGCTAAATCTATAGCACAGAGACACCCAAGAATGCCAGTGATGTTCAGTTTATAGTCAAGGTTTTCTTGATGAAGTTGGCCTCAGAATATCTAAACTGCCTAACGAATGTTGGCATTTGGCTTAACTTGCTTGCTAGTGTGCCAGAACTAAGTCTGTCATTACTGTTTCTGTAAGGCTACATAAATGTAAACTAAAATGTGTTTATCTGAAATTGCATTGCCCCGTGACAAAATGAAAGTTACATTTGTTTTAGTTGTATTTTTCCCCAACTGCCGAATTAAATGAAAAACGGAGCAGAAATTCTGAGTCATCAGGAAAAGCCAACTAGCAGAGCCAAAATTCCACTGCTGGATCCCTTTTTGAAAAGACTCTTCAGCAATAGCAACAATTGCTAATTGGAAAATCTAGCAGAAGAAAAATGTTCCCAACCCAAAGAACAGAAATCGCTTTCTGACAAATTCCACTCTAAACCTGGAACAAGAAAATAGTTACCCTTTTCACAAAAGCCATAGTATTTCTCTCCATAACACAGTTTAGAAATAAACCACTTCTTCATAACAATTCATCACTATCCTTTTTTTAGCTTTCTGGAAGGTTGTGAAGACTTGTCCTTCCCCCAAGCATTGGGTGAGGATGGGGGTGAGCTGTAACAATGTTTGGGCTGGTTTCTGGGAGAAGGATATTTTTTAAACTCTATTTTATGAAATGTTGTGAGCCTCCTAGAATCATTGTGTGAAATAGATGGCCATGCAATGTAAATAAATAAGTAAATAATCCCAGACCTCCCTACCTTAATTCATGTATGAAATAACTTTGCATGACCTGACTTTATGTTCATTTCAAGCAATTGCTTCTAAATTAGAACTCGTGCAGCTTAATGCACCATACATTAGAGGTAATCCTCAATTTACGATCACAATTGAGCCCAAAACATCTGTTGTTGAGACATTGGTTAAGTGAGTTTTGCCCCATTTTACGACCTTTCTTGCAGCAGTTGTTAAGTGAATCACTGCAGTTGATAAGTTAGTGACCCAGTTGTTAAGTGAATCTGACTTCCCCATTGACTTTGCTTGTCAGAAGGTCACAAAAGGTGATCACATGACCTTAGGTATGAACCAGTTGCCAAGCATCTGAATTTTGATCACATGATCATGGGGATGCTGCAAAAGTCATAACTGTGAAAAATGGTCCTAAGTAACTTTTTTTTCAGTGCTGTTGTAACTTTGAAGAGTCATTAAATTAACTGTTGTAAGTCGAGAACTACCTGTTTAAGACCATCACAGATAGATGGATGGATGGATATCATTTCTTTTTTTAAAATATAATTTGTATTGAATAATTTTTAAAGAGCTGAAAACAAAGCAAGTATTAGAAAAGAAACAAAGAAAATAAGATAAATAGTAAGTAAAAACAGAAGAAAAGGAACAGAAATGAAAAAGAGGAAGAATGAAAAAAAGAAAGGAATATAAACAAGCATCTTTCAATCTTTTTGACAATGGTTATTATTGCATTTAATTTTACTGCCCCTCTCTCTAAGGTTTCCTCATAATTTCCTTCATTCCATAAACTACCCTTTCCAATCTTCAAACCTATAAATCACAAAATTATTTCTCTCTCTCTTTTTTTTAAGCAGAAAATCCATAAGGGATTTCCATTCATGGATAAATGTAGTCATTGATCTTTCTCTTATCAAAGAGATTAATTTTGCCATCTCTGCTATTTCTGTCATCTTCACCTAGTGGTGGCCTAGTGGTAAAGATTCTCACCTCCCACTCATCAGGTTGAAAGTCCAATCCTAGGTAGTGACAGATGTTTCTCGACTAGGGAGCAAAGAAAAAATATCTGCTGCGAACTCTGTGTGGCATCAGGAAAGGCATCCGGCCAGTAAACGCTCAGCTCCACCTGGTTGCCTTGACTTTACCCCAAATTAAGGGATTACATGGTCATAAAGAGGAGTTTTTTATTGTTTCTTTCCTGTAAAATACTTCTTGTACTGAGACACATAAAGGCATTTTCAGGCACAGTCTGGGTTTATCTCTGTTCCATATTCTAATGTATATGATCCCAAAAATCTACATTAACTTTATTTATTTGTTTGTTTGTTCATTAGATTTTTATCCTGCCATTGTTAATTTATAAGTAACTGAAGGCAATGAACATACGTAATACACCTCCTTCTGCCTATTTTTCCCACAACAACCCTGTGTAATAAGTTGGGCTGTAAGAAAGTGGTTGGTCCAAAGTCAGTTACCGGCTTTCATGTCTAAGGCAGGACTAGAACTCACAGTGTCCTGGTTTCCAATTCCAATTCTAAAATTCCCTCATTTCTCAGCAACGCCCATTCTTTCATCCAAACTAAGCTGGCTACAAAACACAATTTCAAATCAGGCAGTCCCAATCCTCCTTGTTCCTTTGCATCTCAAAGTATTTTGTATTTAGAAAGTCAGAGCTGAAGAAGCTTCTTGGATGAGAAGCAAAACGTTTTCAAAGAAAAACCAGAAAGTCCAGCACCTTTGGGATATTTTATATTTAATTTTTGGTTTCCCCCCTTGATCTACAGTTGGATATAGCTTTCTGTCATTGTTTTAATGGTACTTTAGTTGTCATAATAGGCATTGCCTGAAACAAATACATCATTCTAGGCAAAATACTCATTTTTATCACAGAAATTCTCCACAAGAATGACTATGGTAATGACTCCCATCTAACATGTCCTTACTGGCTTCATTCCAGCTCTTAACATAATTATTTTGATATAATATAGTAGTAATATATACCACTGGTACTCATAGTGATACTCAAGTAGTTTACTTTTTTCTCAATCTTAAAACCAGGTTTTTTACATCTATTGTTTTTACGCTTTCATATTCTTTGTTAACTTCTTTAAACTTTGGTTTAAACTTTAAGACCAACTAATTTCTCCAAATCCATAAAAAAAAATTCAAAAATTTTGTTTCTTGCAGTGATTCTTCCAAAATTATCACCAGGTCTTCAACAAATGCCCATGATTTATATGTTTCTCTTTTAATTTTCATTCCAGAAATTCTCTGTTTTTATATCTCTGTTTAATACTGAAATAAATAGCAATGGTGACAAGGGGCATCCTTGTCTAATTGATGGATCTTGACATGTATACATGATTACATCTATCAAATATTCTACAAGTTATTAAACACCTCACACACACACACCCCACAAAATTGCAATTTTGTCATATGTATTTTTCTTTACCATATGCCTTTACTGTGTATCTTTTCCTAATATGTGCACATATTCATATGCATGTTTGGTATGCAACTTTACAATTTTCACACTGAGGAGACTTTCCAAATAGATATTAGTAGACTTTTTGAATTATGTGCCCATCTTTGCCTCAACTGAGCCTGGCAAATCACTCTATTGTACTCAAAGGAAATTTGAGATTTGATTGCTTTTGCATTCCTAGTCTAAGCAAGCTTCAGAGCGTAGTTTTGTCATTGTAAATCATCACTCACCATCATTATCTGTTTATTTAAATACAACTTTTCCAAGTCTGAAGCAATAAATACAATTTAAACATACTATGAATGATTGCCAAAAATTGTCATGTCAATAAGTAAATGCAAAACAAAAATAGCAATCAATCTGTAAAGTTTTATGTGGGAAAACATATGTACATACATACTGTTCATGCTATTCCCTTTTAGAGTAACCATCTTTATGCAGACCATAAGAAATAATAAGCTAAAGAAATTAAAGGGATGGGATAAGAAAAGGAAAGGAAGTAGATTTAAATCAAGTTTATACCAACACCATTCACCATTCCATACCTTGTATTCTTCCAATCCGTTCTTGCTCCCACCATCTCAATAAACTAATTCACATATTACTCTTCACTAAACTACTACTTCTTTTTGAGGATTTCACCAATGACATCCACCAGTAATGGGTAGAAGGAATCAATCTGAGGAACTGGAGGAAGAGCCTATACCGATATAATGGAAATTTGAAGAAATTTGTTTAATGCCCATGTACATTAAAAAATAAATAAACAACAATAATTGAAATCACTCTCGCTCCTGCCTCTTTTAATCTTAGCCAATCCTTGTTTTCCTTGACTACATTGTTCACAATTAATTGGTAGACAATTGGTAGAGTTGCTTTGGTAGTCAATTATAAGCTGTATAAAAGGGACCAAATATCATCACTGCCAAGGATGTATGTAATGCCAGAATTTTCAAGTGATAAGGAGCCATCTGCATGCAGGTCTGATGACAAAAATCAGGAGACAGAAACACTGAAGGTTTGCTATAGCCAACGTTCATTTCATTCCTCATATTTTTGAGAGCCAGTTTAGCCTAGTGGTTAAGACAGCATGCTAGTAAGTGGGAGACTGTGAGTTCAAGTCCTGCCTTAGCCAGGAAAGCCAGGTGGATGACTTTATGTCAGTCACTCTCTCTCTCAGCCCAACTGAGCAACAGCAAATAGGAGGAGGAAAGTACATTGGATATGTTTGCCATCTTGAGCTATTTTTTAAATAATAAAGGTGGAACATAAAGTATTTGCTTACATGAACAGGATCGGAACACAACCAAATCCATCTATAATGAGTTTGATTTTTTTTCCCAGCTTGTGCATCCTAAGGGTGTGGATAAGCTAATTTTCTTGAATATTAGAATTTTTCAAGCTTAGGGTTTTTATCTGTATCAGAAATTCTGAAGGAGTTTCTAGGGTATTATTGTTTCTGCTATAATTAAAAAGACAAGAGTTAATGCATTCTTAGGGTGTATACGGTTTCACCTTGCCCCTTTGCTTCAATATCTACATGAACTCATAGAGGAAAACATATACAGATGTCAACAGCATGTTGATGATACACAGCACTACTTCTGCTTCAGCAAATAACAGAATAACAGAGTTGGAAGAGACCTTGGAGGTCTTCTAGCCCAACCCCCTGCTTAGGCAGGAAACCCTACACCACTTCAGACAAATGGTTATCCAACATCTTCTTAAAAACTTCCAGTGGTGGAGTATTCCCAACTTCTGGAGGCAAGTTGTTCCACTGATTAATTGTTCTAACTATCAGGAAATTTCTCCTTAGCTCGAAGTTGCTTCTCTTCTTGATTAGTTTCCACCCATTGCTTCTTGTCCTGCCCTCAGGTGCTTTGGAGAATAGCTTGACTCCCTCTTCTTTCTGGCAGCCCCTAAGATATTGGAACACTGCTATCATGTCACCCCTACTCCTTCTTTTCATCAGACTAGACATACCCAGTTCCGGCAACCATTCTTCATATGTTTTAGCCTCCTTGGACAAGTTTATTTATTTATGTAAGAAAATTTATATGGCCANGGAGAGGGGGAGAGGGAGAGGGAGAGGGAGAGGGAGAGGGAGAGAGAGAGAGAGAGAGAGAGAGAGAGAGAGAGAGAGAGAGAGAGAGATGATCATTTTGGATCAGAAACTGATGCTGTTGCTTTATTCTTTAACAATAATTTAGCTTTCATTATAATTTATAATACTTCATGACTTATTACCCCAACACCTTTGATTTTGGGGTGGGGGGCGCACCATAAAGACCCTTAAAAATGAATTTACAAAATATTGATTAATTATCCTTCAATCCAAACATAAATCTAAGTATGGGAGGGGGGAAATGAAATATTACAGAAACATTATATATAAATACAAAATAATACCTTCCACATTCTAAATATCCTCAGGTTATTTTAAAAAGAAGCAATATCTCCAGGTAAGTAATCTTGATTCCTTCACTTCTAGCTCTCAGTATCAATGCCTTCACTGTATATGCCTGTTGCCACAACAAATAGAGATATGCTTACATGTGAAGAAAGGGGGCTGCAGTACTTACAAAATTTCCATGTGTTTTGTAAGATCTGGGAAAGTCCAGAATTGCAAAACTTGTGTTAAGTTAGAGAAAGTTACCTCACTGACTTAATGCTAGGCATTGAGGATTTTTCCTCAGGGGAAAACTTTTCTTTTTTCTCTAGCCCTGGTCTAGCATTAAAAACACAGTAATATCCTGCTAGTAAGAATAGGGAGAGCCTGGTCATTTCTTTAACTGTAACAGAGGTGGGTTCCTCCCGGTTCGGACCGGTTTGCCCGAACTGGTAGTGACCCGCTGGTGACGTCACAATGACGTCACAGATCCAGTTCGGTCGGTGCCGGTCCGTGGGCGCCACCATCTTTTTTTGAATGTTTTTGAATTATTATTATTTTTGCATTTTTTTTGCATTTTTTTTTCCTTCTGAGCATGTGCAGAAGCCAACTTCCAGCACTGTGCATACGGTCGCCATCTTTTTTTCGGCTTTGGTGGTTTTTTTTGGATCTTTTGTTACTGTGCATGCGTGCACGTGAAGTGCGCGTGCTCCCATGAGGCGCGCCCACGCGGCACAGGAGGGAGCGAACCGGCAGCGAGGTAAGTTGGAACCCACCCCTGAACTCTAAGCATTATCTAGCTTTACAAATGAGTTCAAAAATGGTCCCATGCTGTTTACACCAATAGCCTAGTCACTGCTAGTAACCACCGCCTTTAAAAACATCTACTAGATGTTGCTTGTGTTAGAGCAGGGATCTCCAACCTTGGCAACTTTAAGACTTGTGTACTTCAACTCCCAGCAAAGCTGGCTGAGGAATTCTGGGAGTTGAAGTCCACAAGTCTTAAAGTTGCCAAGGTTGGAGACCCCTGTGTTAGAGAGAGGGTGTGTTATTGCTGTGTGTTACTCCTGCCACTAATAAATAATCAATGATGAAAGAGTTCAGCCTCATTTCTAGGAATTATCCAGACAGAAAACAGGAATGAAAAATAAAGGAATGAAAATAAAGGGAGAACTTAGATCTCAAATACGTATCTACTATTCGAGCAACATTTTTTATTTTTGTTTTGTTTTTCTTTTTAAGAAGCAACTATGAATATTGCAACCATACATTAGAGAGTGTGAGTATGAGTATGATGTATTGAGCTCAAAATAAAGACTGTTATTACGTTACAAAATCACTGAACACATTTTGCCATTTATCAATACCACACTTAGCTTTTAATGTACAATTCAAGCAACTTTATGTTCATTAACATCTCTGAAATTATAGTTATAATTGGTATAAACCTTTATTTTCCTTATCTTCCAAGGTTTAGGTTATCTAAATCTCCACAATTGCAATTGTATTAACAATTTCTAGATTGTATTGTATAAACTCTGCTGGATTCAGTTAATATTTGTGTTTTATAATGGATTGTTTACTTCTTGTAATACAATAAGCAATTAAGTTTAAAAATGGAAAATAGATTTTCAGTTGGCAAGATGTAAATGAAAAGTGATTCAAAGGAAAAGAGGACATTCAAAGTTTTTCTTTAGGGGATGACTCTATAAAAAAGCATGAAGGATCTGTAGAATGACTGAAACAATAATTCTGTAACGTTATCTATACTCATATAGATAACGATGAGGACCCAGATTGTTGGGGGCAATATGCTAACTCTGTAAACTGCTTAGAGAGGGCTGTAAAGCACTATGAAGAGGTATATAAGTCTAAGTGCTATTGCTATTGCTATATATATATTCAGAGGTGGGATATAGCTGGTTCGGACCGGTTCGGGCGAACCGGTAGTAGCGACCTGCAGGACATGCATCAACCCTCCCACCCCTCCCACCCTGGCGCTATGCCGTCTTATTTAGCCACGTTTTCTAAGCTGCGTGCATGCGTGCAAGCCTCGTGCATGAGCAAAGCGCATGCACGGAAGGCTGTACGCTCACATTTTCGGTGCTGGGCAAACTGGTAGGTAAATTATGTGAAGCCCACCTCTGATAGATAGATAGATAGATAGATAGATGATAGATAGATAGATAGATAGATAGATGATAGATAGATAGATAGATAGATAGATAGATAGATAGATAGATAGATAGATAGATGATAGATATAGATATAGATATATAGATATATAGATATATAG
>QLTV01003690.1:2499049-2525735 GCA_003457575.1 Thermophis baileyi | reverse complement strand
AACTACTATTATAACACTTAATACTAAACTCTTATATAAATACCTTGAACTAATCATTTATGTAAAGTTAATATCTAAATATCAATAATAATATATCTTTATACCTCTCATTATTTTCTTAACCTCCTACTTTTCATCCATTCTCATTCTATCTCTCCAGTGTTCCCTCTTTTATAATCTTGCCTTTCCTCTTTTTTATCTTCCCCTTTTTCTTCCTCTTATTTTTATAAAAGTAACTTCTTTTCTTTTTCTTTATCTTCCTTTTTAAATATACTATTTGCTTAACTCTTAGCTCTCTTTCTCCTACACTCTTCTCCCTATTATCTTTTTTATTTATTAATTGATTCTTCTGAAACCAACATTCCGATAAGATTGTATTGTGTGCTTGGTCTGCTCCTTAACAAAATGTTGCTTTTATCCATGCATCAGACAAACAGGGACTGACTTAGGCATGGAGAAAAATACTCGTACTGTACTTTCCATCAAATCAGGCAAATAGCAAGGGTTTACCCATAGGATAGTCTAGGTCCATGTTGCCGGATCCTTGAGACTGCAGTGTCCAAATGAGGGGAATGGGTCTCACTCTCAACCATATTTACTAGATGAATCTACTTGGTGGGTCACATTATTCAGTATGGACAGCGAGATAGGCAGCAGATAAATTTAATAATAAAATAATATAAATTACAGCTACAAATCCTTCCTTGGCTTAAATGAACACAGTTTTTCAGTGCTGATCCCCCCCCCTCAAATCCATTCAGGAACGTTCATCCATAAAACTATCAGCATTGTTTTGCTTGGCCAACTGTTTAATCAGTCACAGCTTCAAAGGAGCAATGTCCAACACTGAAATTTATATCATCTGACAATATTTTGGCAGAAAGTACAATTATGTGAATGCTGTTGTGACCCAGCGCGGCAAGCCCCCAGGAAACGACACACACACACTGTTGTCCAAAATAAAGAAGGCTTTATCACTAATAAATGCTTAGTGATAAGTTAATTTCAGGGTTTCTCCCAAAGTGCGTGTTGCAAATCACATAACACTTTGGCCGGGATTTCAAATACAAAAAAAAACACAAACAGATCATTAAGTCCTTAAATTCCTCACTTGCTGGAATTGGCCGAGAGCCCAGACTGGAGTTAGTCCAACTGATATCACCAAAAGTGTAAACAGCAGCCAGGTAAAATACCTGTGTTGTTTCCAGCAAGAGTGTCCGTTGTGAATCAACCTTATATAGTCTTAGGGTGTGGCCCCCTCTGCCTGCAGGTTTACCTGTGAGGAGACCTCCTTCTACAAAGCCACTCTTGCCGGCTAGCTGCCCTGCGTGCCCTAGCATCAATCAGAGGCTCCTCCTCTTCACTGGAATCACTTAACTCCTGCTGGAGAGGTGCAGAAGGCCCTGATTGAATATCGTCCTCTGGCCCTGCGTCCTCCTTGGTCTCGGACTCAGGTGCCGGAGATACAGACTGCTCTTGCCACCCCATGGTCGGTTCTTGGTCTTCCGGATCCATGAGCAGCTGCGCGGGACGTGGGCAAGCCACAACAAATGCACAACTCTGTGGATGCAGGATTCCAGCAGCAGAAGAATTTATAAGGGGATGTAATGGGCAGCTGAGTCATGTATTTCAATTGCTCTTAACTCCCATAGATATGCTGAAGCTTTGTTGACAATACGCATCCCTGACCATTGGTCAAATATGCATTTATCAATTGTGGTTGGAGTTTTTGTTTTTTGTTTACTTTGTAACTATAGATGCCGAATCAAACGCTAGTCAAAATTGCATCCAACAGTTTTATCTGTAAAATTATTGGAAACAAGATTGATGAATTTGAGAGAGTGCAACATTAATATTGAATTAAATTACTTGATTTAAATCATTACTTGAAATATCATTAATACATTACAACACAATCCTGACTTCTATAATTGTTGGCTGGAGGGGGTTAGGATGAGGCACAAATCACTTCCTTTATTATCATTATCATCATTCCCTATTTTTGGCAGAAATCCCATTATTGAACTCAGGTGAGATTAATTTTGAGTGAAAAGATATAGGACTTTTACTGCACAGTTGAGCGTAAGTGTCCTTGAAGAGAGTAGGTCTGCTCGGCAGCCTCTTCGAAAATGGATGAAACAATTGAGGGAAGAGAAGCATAAAGGTGATGGTGCGGGTAAGGAGGCACAGCTAGGATAAACATTCTTGTTCTGCATTTACATTTTCTACATGTAAATAAAGCCCATGTTCTCAAACATAGAGAATATCTTCAAATTTCAGCGATGGATTAGGAAAAACAGAAATAATGTGCTGAAAGCCTCATTCACTCTTCAACTGAACCTTTGGACACTATAATCCAAAAAGTGAGCAAGGCCAACAGAAAAACTAACATGGCTTATTTTGGGTTTTTTTGTTTTTGTTTTACCTCATAGCATTTGATTGCTAAGGGTAAGACTCTTTGAATGAACTTTGACCCCCTAGGGTATATTTCTAGGCAATAATGTGGAACTACTGTAATTTACTTTTACCTACATTGAAGATCAGTATGCTACTCTAATCTAGTACATAGCCCCTAGTTTTCTAGGCGTGCCCCATCCAAGGCATGATTCTGTTTAGCAAGATAATTCAGTGTTAGATTAAGGTTGGACAACCTATTGTAGATTCTGGTCCACCTTCAGCCACCAAAGGTCAGTGAGTGCTTTTGAACCTGTCACTGTCTCTCAACTTAAGCACCAATATGGATGCTGTGAGAAAAAAAAATGCTGTGTGGAAACTATGTTGGTATTTAGCTTTTAAAGAAAAAACCAAGATATAAAGCTAGCAAATGCATAATTATTCTTTATGTATATATATATATATTAAAAATGGTAAGATTGCACTTCTTAGAATGACATCCAACACAAAAAAAATTGTTGGAGAGACAACAGCATTTGAACCATGAAACAGGGGTGGGTTCCTCCCGGTTTGTACTGGGTCGCCCGAACCGGTAGTGAGGCGCTGGTGATGTCATGATGGTGTCGTGGACCCGCCTTCGTCGGTGCCGGTCCGTGGGCGCCGCCATTTTTTTCCGGGAATTTTTGGTGGCTTTTTTACGTTTTGGGCTGTTTGTCCTCAGCTGTGTTTCGGGCAGATTATAGTGATTGAGCATGCGCAGACACAGAATTGCACCGGGGGAGCGTGCACGCGCGTAACCCTAAGCCACGCCCACAGAGTGGTAGTGGAAATTTTCGGAACCCACCCCTGCCATGAAACATATAGCATTCATATCTGAGGTGGGCCAAGGTGCTTTGAATTTGGCCTACACAACCTTGTAGTATCTGCCGACATTCCTTAAGGAAGTGGTGCCTTTAATGGTAGCTATGTAGGTGCAGAAAAATACTTTTCAGTTCAGACAGCATTAAGGAGATAGCAACAGAGTGCAACATCACCCTGTTCCTGATTCCTTCACTCCACTGCATACACTGCCTCTACATGCAACCACCATCCTGAAAGTCTGAAGTTGAACTCTAATTATGGTATTGCTGTTTTCTGGAATCCTGTGCAATCAAAAATTTATTCATTTATTAGATATTATATCCCACCTTTTTTTTCATGAGCTCAAGGCAGCATTCCAGAGGTGGGTTCCTCCCGGTTCGGACCAGTTCGCCCAAACTGGTAGTGACCCGCTGGTGACATCATGGTGACATCACGGAACCGGTTCTGTCGGTGCCGGTCTGTGGGCGCCGCCATCTTTTGTTGGGATTTATTTATTTTTTTGAAAAAAAATTATTATTTTGGAATTTTTTCCCGGTTTTTTTTTTCCTTCTGCGCATGCACAGAAGCTGAGTTTTCGGCACTACACATGGATCGCCATCTTGTTTTCGGCTTTTTTTTTTTTGGATTTTTTTTTAGGATTTTTTTTAATTATTTTCTGGGTTTTTTTCTTCTGCGCATGCACAGAAGCTGATTTTCCGGCACTGTGCATGCGTCGCCATCTTGTTTTCAGTTTTGGGGGTTTTTTGGAATTTTTTCAGATTTTTTGGCACTGTGCCGGCCACACGGAGCGGGAGGAAGCGAACTGGCAGTGAGGTAAGTTAGAACCCACCCCTGCAGCATTCATAACACTCGCTCTTCCTATTTTTTTCCACCCATCAAAATATCCTTTGGAAGTATATTGGGCTGACAGATAATAACTAACCCAAGATCACCTAATGATCTTCATGACTGAGAGTAGACTAGAACCAGGGTCTCTCTATTCTTAGTGCAACACCTTAACCACCTTGGCTGATTTCCCATAGAAAAGAACTGCCAGTACACATTGTCTCTTCAGAATTTCTCTGTTGTCTCAGGAGGTCCTTTTTGCTTTTAGAATATAAATTAAATAAAATACAAGCAATCAATCAGCCAGCTAGCCAGCCAGGAAGGGATTAAAAATTATAAAGAGCCATGCTGAAACAGATCAAAGCCTGTTTCTTTCTTTTTGGTGGACAAATACCAACAAGAAGTTCTTGAACAGGACATGCATGCAACAGCATTTTCTCATTCATATTCTATGACAATTTATATTGAGAAACCTGTAATATTAAAGATACTATATAATCATAATGACAAGTTGTCCTTGTTTGTTTTATCTTTGGCAAGATGAATTATGTCTCTTTCCAAGTTCAAATGATTTACATGGTTTAAGATATGGGTGGAAATCCTGGACATTAGCATTAATTCTTGAGTTCTACAAACAAGTTGTATCAAAAGTCATGTCCTACAGTATAGGTCAAATAATATGCAATAATATGTATTATTAATTTTTTTTCAAACAAAATATTACTGGACTTAGGAACGTTCAAATGCCATGTGTCAAATAAGTAAGGAAGTGTTCAGAAGAAAATGGCAACTAATTTGAACATTTAATGTAATTTATATAATAAACTGTGTATGGGAGCTGACTTTGTCTATGGAGCATGACTATATGTGATAATTTGGTGCAAACCAATGAAAAAAACTCTAGATTACTTGGGTTAAAATATTTGCCCCAACATGCAAATCAAAGTAATCTTGTAAATCAGATTAGCGAAGACTGACATTTATGGCACTGTTTCTCCTCCCAAAAATAGATCGCACTAAATTCAAGGAGAAATTCAAGGAGCATAGACTTATGCTAAGATAAGTATACAGTGGTACCTTAGTACTTGACTGCTTCAGAACTCGTTGAATGTGGTACTCGATGTATTTTGATGTAAAAATGTTGTCCCAGTACTCAGCATTTGTTTACAACTCAACGTGCTGCAATAGGAAGAGGGAGACAGCTGCGGAGAATGGACAGGAAGTCGGCCATGCTGAGAAGGTTGCTGACATCGGAAAAGGGACAGTCAGGAAGTTTTTCCTGGCCAAAACAAAGAGTTATGTGATAAGTCACATGGTTTGTTTGGGACTCGTCCTTTTTAGAACTTGTTACATCTCCCAGAACCAATTAATGTCGAATACCGAGGTACCACTGTATATAAATATATATCTTATCCAATATACACATACATCTTAGTATGTTTATATTATTTCAGAATTTAGACATATCAAATATTTTATTATTTATTGAAAAGATTTATATGGGTGCCCACCTTGTATATGACTTTTGGATAGCTAATAACAATGTAGCAAATCAACAATAAGTGAAATAAAATAACAATTCTCAAAAAATAATTATGGTTTTGAGGTCTGAGTCATACACTGTATGTGTATGTGGGAGGGTGTACAATGCAGCTTCAAAAACAGCGTGATTTTTAAAAACATATATTTTCAATCAATCATCAAATCATATAAATACACAATTTGAGGACTATCATTTATGTTATAGCACATTTCTCTAACATTTTTCCCGCTTCCACTGAATTACCATTTTCCAGGATCACGGCTTTTCTTATTATTTAAATCCAAAGAGAGCACTTTTGCTTTCCTAACATACATATCTTTAAATCCTACAGTTCCAAATTCAACAACAATGACTGTATAGGATTGAAAATAGGAAATGTTGCTGGAAGATTCAGAACTTTTTGAAGGACCAAATGTTTTCAGTCAGATTGTCCATGAAGAGTCCAAAGGACATAGTTCTTTTGATAATATACAGTAGGCGGGAAGACAATCGAGTGAAGAAGTGAAGAAAGAAGAGAATGGGCGTATCTAGAACAAAAAACTCATTTTCTTTCCAAAACTTAGTACACTTTTTCCTCATAAGTTGATTCTCCCCATCCACTCGTTATCACCTTAAAGCACTTAAAACTGAACAATAAAAATTGTAATATCCTTCCCTCACTTAGGAAACATGCTACTTTACAGGCATGTTGGCTTCCTAGACTATCCACTGAGACACCCTGAGGGGAATTTCTCTGGTGTCTGAAAGATACATACAAATGGTCCTTTTAATTATCCCAGTTATCCTGAAGTGACATCACATTGTACATGGCAGATACTTTTCCAACTTCTATTATAGCTCTCCTGTCAGAATTGCAAATCAAAAGTGACTCCTGGTTGAATATTTTGTTTGCCTTCAGATACTAGACCTCTATAGTTTCATTAAAAAGATTTGCGTGTTTGTTGTTGTTGTTGTTGTTGTTGTTGTTGTTTTGTATATAGCAATTCTTTGCAAAACTCAGTAAATAAAATGAACCTCACAGAATGGACATGAAGAGAAAGTGTTAAAAATTGGTGTACAGGAAGGAGACAGATAATGATATGCTACTTCTGCTTCGACATGTGAGGTATTCAAATTTGAACGTCCATCCTTGTAATGTGGGCTTGCTTGGGCTCTGGGTAACATGGTCGGTCTATATCCGTTCAGTTCAGAATATCCAGTTTGCCATTCAGTTGGACATGATATACTTCAAAATCATTCCATTGAATTGAATGATGATGATGATGATGTTATCCATTCAATTGAGTCCAACTCATGCCAATTCTGTGGGCCAGGTCCCTCCACCTCTTCCGATCTTTCACTATTTCTTTGAGTTGTTCTATGCTGTGGCTGGTGTCAGCTTTGATGGTGTCCAGCCACCATGTTCTTTAATGGCCGGGTTTCCCTTTACTGCTAACTCTTCCAAACATAATTGCTTTCTCCAGTGAATTCCCAGCAACATTCCATTAAGAGAAGTTTTTTGATGTTTGTTTTCACATTTGTAATTGCAAAGGCCTTCATGCTGCAGAAAAGCACCTATGGCCAGTTATGTTACTAGAATTGTCCTTTAAGCCTTTAGTGAAAGAACCATTTTCCAACATAACCATTACTTAATGCCGAGCAATCTTTTTTGTACATTGTTCCATGTTGTAGAACATTCTGAGATTACTTTCAGAGAAAATATATTGGCTGATAATGTTTACCACTCAGTTGCAGCAAAAGTGACTCACATGGTTTTGTGGAAGCGTGTGGATGTGTGACAAAAGAAGTGGAGTGTGTCTCATAGTGGGAACTATTAGAACATTGTCTAGAGTGTTAGTAAACAAAGAGGATTGAATGACAGAGCTGGGGATTCCTCCTAGTGAAATACTTGAAAGATTGAAATTCCCATAGGTCATTATTTATCAACTTTGGGAACATGTCTAGTGGAGAATTCTGGGAGTTGAAGTCCATACACCTTAAAGTTCTCAAGGTTGGCAAACAATGTCACAGGGTTTAAGTCAAAGTATGGTCAATGCATAACTTGCATTCCAATTGTCTGAAATTTTCCTGCCTTCTAGACTTTAAGTAATTAAAATCTCCATCAAACTGAGTTCAGCTCCTGGTGCATACTGTACATTATTGGCAACAGTATGAAAATAGTTTGCCCCTATGATTTTCCAGGATGGGGGGTTGCTATTGGGTTATTTTTAAAAAATTAAAACCCCAATGTAATCTGATATCTCCCATCCATATTTTGATCTTCTATGTTACATTTTTATTTTTTTTCTTTAAGATTCATAATACTTTGAATATCTTTATTACTGTGTTATCTGAAGCCAGGTTTCAGCTCTGACCATGTGATGTTCAGTCAAAGGGTAAGGTTAAGCTTACGAATTTGGACAGCTCTTCTAATTCATAGATATAATTTTTCATACTCACAACATTGTATATCAGAGGACAGAAATCCAGTTGTTTCCTACTGGACCATTTGTGTACCTCTAGAGCTGAAGACTGGGCTTGGTAGAAGTTCCAGAGGAATCCATGGGCTATTTGCCTTGATCAAGCAATAACCACACTCCAGATGCAACAGTCCAGAAGATGTTTCCAGAGATGGTAAGTAGAGAGATGTTTATTGCTCCTCCAAATTATCTGTGTTAGGCAACAACTTTCTCCTATCTTTCACCCTAAAGAATAGCAGACAGTAGTTTTACTGCAGAAGAGGAGCACAGAATTCAAGACCATCGGTTTTGGGGGGGGGGGGGTTTGAAGAGAAGAAATTGTGCATGATACAATTCCAGATCAGAAAAATTCAGGATATAATACTGGGCGTAAACCTGATAATCTCAGCTTTTGTTTTAAAAAGAAAACACATTTCCAGAATTATTTTGGCTACAAATACATATTTGAATGTGTGCTATTTCAGACGTCAGAAGAGGTCTAAAAGATTTTTTTCCTCCCAATGGATAAGAAGCATTGCTTTCTTTCCATAATCTCAATATTAAAAATAAAGCTCTTTTGAGCTGAGCACAACTCCTGGCGGTTTCATGAGCATATCCATATAGTTTTCTTGCCAACAATGTGCAAGTGGTTTTCTATTGTCTTTTTCAGTGCTTTTTTTCCAACTTCCCAATCTAGCTTACAACCCTGGTATTTGCTGGTTATCTCCCATCTTAATACTAATCCACCCGGCTTAGTTTTTCAAACCAGCCAATCAAAATGATGCATTTTTGCTCAGTGTTAAGTAACTGTGCTCAATTTGCACAGTGAATCCTGCTACACCACAACCTGCTTTATTGGCAAGCTATCTTCAACACGCTATAAATCCAGACTGTTTTTCTTTCATCAAATGTAGATTGCAAATGCTTTCAAGAGTTTGCTTCCACCAGATGAGAGTGAAAGGAACAAGCAAAGCACAGGAAAAATGCACGTTGTGTATTAATGCTTGATACGAAGCATAGGAAATAAGAGAAAAGGATATCTTCTAAGGTTGCAGAGCGTTTTTCTATTTGCAGTGTGCCAGTCCTAGTTTGCCATTCATGCCCAGTGATTGATTGGAACGTGTCCAGTAGCAGGAACAAGATCTAACACTTCTATGAAAACACCCCAACGTTCATGGGTTGTGGATTCAGACTTTCTTTAATTCAAAATTTGTTACATTGACAGCTGGGAGACAACCATGTTTAAGAGCATAAGAACGTTAGCAGCAGAGGGAGCTGAGAATGAATGAAGAACCAGCTCCCTCCAGTTCCTCCTCTTCCTCAATTGTTTCAATTATGTAAGAGAGGAATGGACAATGTTATGACTAGGAGGTGTGATGTCTATGATGATGATGTATTTCTTTTGTGATGAATGAAGGTGAATATATGTGTCCCAGGATAATGTTTCAGGATCCAATCTGGGTCGGTCACCGGGACCGGAGGTTTTGTCTTCCGAGCTTTCGGACTCGTGATAGAGCCCATCCTCAGGGAACTTCTCTCTAGCAGAGTGTGTGCTTTGGGCTGTTCTATGCGTGGTATTTATATGGCGCCTGTTGTGTGTGGCTTTTTAGTTGTTGATTGGGGTGTTGGTGGCTGGCTATTACGGTAAGTCGTTGGCTGTTGTTTCCTTGTGCTGCCAAACCCTCGCCTCCTGATAAGCTGTTGGCAAATCAGCACTCCTGTTGACTTATTTCTTCTATTTCTTTTATGTTTGTTTGCCCATTTGTTTTATTTTGGTCATTAATCAAAATAAAATGGTGGTGGTGGTGGTGGTGGTGGAGGAGGAGGAGGAGGAGGAGGAGGAGGAGGATGGTATGCTGGTGCTGCAAGAGATGGGGCTGAAACATCATTTTTCAACAGGAAGTTGGTCTATTTTAAAAAGAGAAATATTGTATGAATTTCTGAGGCAGCTTAATGCACCTATTGCCAATGTTTTGTTTTTGCCTTTAAAAAAACAAAACAAAACAAAAAAAACAAATTTGAAGCCAAATTCATTGCAAAATCTGGGGAATCCCTAGCAACTACAAAAATGACACTGGGGGTTTCCTATAGCCCGGAGGCCATTATCATCCTGATCTTGATTTAAAAGCTAGCACTTAACTTTAGGAATAGGCACCTGAGCAACTTTGTTTTCCTTTCCTTCCCCATCATATTTCATAGTCTGCAAGCCTGCGGGCAAAAGACTATCTTTTCCCACTCATTCAGATACACTGACAACATTTTTGGTGATTGGTGGGATAAAAATAAGTTATAAAAAATAAATACAGTATGTAAAATATGTAACAGGGTACCAGAGGCTTGCCTGGCCGAAAAAGAGCAAAAAGTATATTTTGAAACAAGTCCTAACAGGTGAAGGTGATGTGGTTTTTTTTCTTACTGTTCTCCTGTTCTACTCCTGGCTCTACAGGCTGCATTTGCCAACATTTATCTTGTTATCTCATGTATACATCTTTTGCTTCTGGTATTTAAACTTCTGTTCATGTATTTGTATAGTATCTACCACTGAACTCTCACGCTCAGTATTATCAAGGCATTCAGAACCAACATATTAGTGCTGGAAAATGAAATAGTTGAAGTTTTACTTAAGGTTTCTTTTTCTTAGAATTTTTTTTAATCAATACTCTATTATACCATTCTATTCCAATAAGGTTTTTTTTAAAAAAAAATAGCCTACTTGTGTCTGCATAAAATTAATTCCATTGTATTTTTTTGGTTTTCATTCAGTATAATGAATGTATAATTTTTTTGTTTTCATTAAGTAAAAATGTACCAAAATCGATAGTAATTATGATCACAAGTCACACAATTACTACTGATATTGGTACATTTTTTGTGTTGCAAACCACCCAGAGTTGCTTTGAAACGATGGGTGACAAATAAATTTCATAATAAATAAATAATTGTTTTTACATGTTTTTTTGGAAAATTAAGGATTTTTAAACGTCAATATTGTGAGTTATTGATAGCAGATGTAAGCTTCAGCTTGCGAGATATACTTTGATTATCAACAGAATGCTAAGTTCTACCAGTACAAATAAATAAAATAATAAGTTAATTTAAATGTTGAAGGAGGGCAGGGCCAATCAATTTATGCAGCATATGAGTCACAACCTGAAACTACTGATCAGAGTACCTACAGATTACAAATTCTGACTGCGCAATTCGGGAAGCTGAAAATAAACCAGTTGCTGCTATCCATAAATGAAGAACTATAGACAATCTATTGCAAATTTTCCATGGAATTTGTGAATCCCAATCTAAAAGGTTTCATCTCTGATACACAAAGGAATCCCGTAGAAGTAGTAAGCAATACCAATTTATGTTATCAAAGGTGTGGAAAGAACAGAATGTTTCATTTTCTCTCACATTGTTCTAAGCTAGGCAGAAATTATTTCAATCCTGGCATGGTTTGGGCTATTAACATTTACAGTTCTCTGATTCTTACCATTCAGTTCACCAACAATAATTTATAAAAAATATAAGTAAGGAAAAAACCTATATACTGTAAACACATAGATGTTTAAAATGCACATTTGAGGAAAACTGTTTTCAAAACTGTATGTATCTGACTGAATGTCAAACAAAAGCACATCTGTTTGAAGAAATGTGCACCAAAATACAAACATTAGGCCATGGCTTAAAGAAAAAACAAAAACCTCAAGCCTGAGAAAGTGAAGCTGAAAGATTTTCAAAAATGAGAAACTGAAGGAAACAAAATGAACTGATTCACCCAACTCTAATTAAGGGAGCTTCTAGTTTCTAAATTACTGAAAAGCAATCGTTTCAGCCTCTTTGCTTTGATTTTCCTAGACTCCAGCACCAATATGTATTTGGTGACCTCTAACATTGCAATAAAATGTAAGACACAATTTGAAGTGCTAGTTATCACCTTTAAAGCTGCACATCGCTCAGGATCTCTCTCTCTCTCTCTCTCTCTCTCTCTCTCTCTCTCTCTCTCTCTCTCTCTCTCTCTCTCTCTCTCTCTCTCTCTCTCTCCTTTCCATCAAGGTTATGCCTTGACTATTATATTGTTATTGTACATTATTGTCTGTTTCAACTTCGTTTTGCATATGAATAAGCCAATGTTCTATGTAATTAGAGCAGCCTATTTATTAATAAATAAATAAAAATGAATGGTTGGTTGGTCGGTGGAAGGACAGTGCTTAATACATTCAATTTGACTCCCAATTTCTGTAAATTGATTTTTTTTCCCAAGGTTTGGTAGAGTTTCCTGATGATCTCAAGGTATCTATAATTGAGGAACATTGAAGTAGGTTTGTGAATGCCCTTACACTGAACATTATAAGACAGAAATACTCCTTAAGTATGTGGGACACTTATGGCTAGACATCTTTTCTTTTCATTCAGTAGCTATGGAGGGCATCCCATTTCTGTGGTTTATGTAGAGAAATGTTTAACACTTTTCTTCCAGATTGTTTTTCTCATAAAGGCAACGAGAAGATTTTTGATTTTACCATAGAAGTAAATGAGTTAAATGTTTCTTTACTGGTCAAACAGAATTAGCAGACTGTAATGATTGGCTATATTTATTATATGACATAAATGACATATAAATTTCCACTACTGAAATAAATGGGATTTAAAACTGCTTGATTTAGCGTAGAAAGTGCCTTAGCTTTTTAAAAATATCTGCTTGTCAAGATTGCTCTGTCTTCAATAAAAAGGGGGAAGGAAAGTAGAACTACTAATTTAGTTCCTTTAGAAGGCATCTATTTTCAAACACATCAAATCCATCTGTCTCTGAAATGTAGGCTTTCATTCAGTATGTAATTTGATAAAACGCAAAAGAAAAGCCATGAAGTCGTCAGTAGAAAGAGAAGAGAAAAATCTGGGATATATGTGCAGCAAATCAAGTTAAATGATTGGAGCAGTGAGTGGCTATACTTCAATCAATGAGAAATGATGAGGATTTATCTGTTTAGAGAAAGGGGGCTCAACAGCAGAAACAGGCAGTGGAAGCAACTGTCCAAAAGGAAAGCAAACAGAGAAGCAAACTTAAGGAATGACAGCAAGAACCAGGAGTAAGTGTGTCACCAATGTGCTTTGAAAAATCCCAGAATGAAGCTCAAGATCCCAGAGGATCAGATGATATTCTCATCCATTCTTCTATTCTCCAAATCACTAGCTATACAAATGGTATTGAGGAAAAATGTATTGTCTGGAACCGTGATCTGAAGTATCACTATGTGTTTGGCCAAAGCATGACAAAATTGATTTGAAGTACTTTAAATTGGATCCTGTTGAGGGTGGAAATGAAACTCTGAAGTAAGAAGGTTGGATAAAAAATTGTGGAAAGTGGGAGTACAAGTGGAGTCTCTTAAACTGCATTCAGAAAAATCAGAAAGAACATTGACTCATCAAGCTTCATAGCCTTCACTGTCTATATGTTAACAATCACAGTACAGAAAATAAATTAAATCAGTAGTAGCAATAGCACTTAGACATATACCGCTTCACAGTGTTTTACAGCCCTAAGCAGTTTATAGAGTCAGCATATTCCCCCCAACAATCTGGATCCTCATTTTACTGACCTCTAAAGGATGGAAGGCTGAGTCAACCTTGAGCCAGTCAGGATCGAACTCCTGGCAGTGAGCAGTGAATTAGCCTGCAATACTGCATTACGCCACCACGCCTCGGAAATTATAGTGATGCTATGTAAAAGTATATCTTATGGCATATAGAGATAGAAACTGAACTGTGCTTTCTGCATTCCCATGATTCCCACTGACCTCAGAAATTACATTAGGTTTATTGTTTAGCATCTCCATCAGCCACGGAGATCTAGACAGACATTTCAGGGCAAACTTTCTCTTAGAATGTTGAGTCACAGAGCGACTCAATTTGTAACTTTTGTCCTAATTTCGTATACCATCATTCCCAGACTCTGCAGCTTGAGAAATATAAGAAACTGTCAGAGAGAGAAAACAGATGTCAGAGGGAGAATGGGAATATCTGCCTAGTTTTGATCATCTTTATCTGCTGCTCCTTTCAGCTCTACCTATGAGGGGGAAAGGTTGTCTAGTCCTGATCTATGAAAGAAATGTCTCCTTTCTTCGCTGTAGGGCTTGTGTACGTGTTTAAATACTCTGTTAGAGCTCATTCCTCGTTTTATCATCGGACTTGGGTTGATAGAGATTCATTGCAGTCCCTCTACCCAAAATGCCATGCACTCTTTTTGATATGAAGCACAGACAGATATTTTTTTGCTAGCACCTCAACATTCACTAACCAGAGCCAAATGCAGATTTGGCACGAATTTAAAATAGCAGCATTTTGAGCCCAGGAATTTGTTTTATGAACAAGAAGTAAATAACGTTTACAATCTTCTGACATTTCTTCTTCTTCTTCTTCATTACCCTAAACTAATTTCTTCTAGTGATAAAATCCAGAGATGCTTAAATTTCCTATTGTTGAAGGACTGGGAATCAGAAATCTTTGCTGATTTACTACAAATCGCTCAAAAGTCTACCAGCAGGTCTTCATCTTCTTTCTTCCCGTTTCTTATTTATTTATTTGCTTGCTTGCTTGTTTAATGCATGTTTATACCGTAATCATATGTTACAACATTTGAAAGAATGTACACAATTAAAACAGAAAAGTAGAAAACAATGTTATAATACAACAAAGGGTATAAAAAGTAAACAGCCTCCCTATCATATCTAATTTGGTCTTAAAATCAGATGTTTTAGCCACAAATGCACATTTTGCTAGGAGAAAAAAAATATCAGCTGTTTAACACTAAAACAAATATACTTCTGCTTTCAATAAATATTAAGGTTTTTTTTTTTGCAGAATGCATTGAAAGAGAAAATTGGAGACACAGAAAGCTGATTAATATCAACTGAGGCCATGGTTGGATTAAACCTGGAACCGTTGGCTCTGCCACCGACCTACAGCTTCTCTCTAAAAACCTTGAAGGAAGTATAAATTAACCCTACAGAATTTATTGCAGGGTATCCAGTCGCATTCTTAATAATTACAGTCTGACAGCAAAAAGACAGCACCACATGGCAAGAATTCAAGGATGCAAAGCTTATTTCTCTGACTCTTTCCATTGAACGGTGTTTTAAGGAGCTGTCTGCTTGAAATATGACTATTACTTGCATTATATTATTGATGTATTTGTTACTGTATAACAATAGCAATAGCACTTACACTTACAGTATATGCTTCACAGTGCTTTACAGCCCTCTCTAAGCAGTTTACCGAGTCAGCATATTGCCCCCAACAATCTGGATCCTCATTTTACCGACCTCGGAAGGATGAAAGGCTGAGTCAGCCTTGAGCTGGTGAGAATCGAACTGCCGAACTGCTGGCAGTTGACAGTCAATAGAATTAGCCTGCAATATTGCATTCTAACCACTGCACTACCATGGCTCTTCACAATACTATACTCTATGCCAGGGGTGTCAAACTGGCGGCCCGTGGGCTGGATGCATCACACGCAGGCCACGCCTATCCCAGCTCCGCAAATGGGCAAAACATCGTGAAACATCACATGATGGCAACATGATGCCACGAGTTTGACACCCATGCTCTATAGTATAGGTTTAGACAGATCTAATATGATTTATTCCTCTCATAAGACCATTTGACACCATTTTAGACGTTGTCTCCTTTCTGCTGCTCAGACAAGAGTCTCCTAAGCTAGGGGTAGACTTTTCCTGCTCCTTACTTTACGGAAACCTAAATTGCAGTCACATGACTGTGGGATGCTTGAAATGGCCATAAATGTGGGCCAGTTGCCAAGCACCCAAAATGCAATCATGTGATGGGGAGGCACCCATTGGAATTTCAAAACTGGATCACAAGTATCTCTGCGACTCTGTATGTCGCTGTAAGCTTATTCACATTTGCTTTGTTCTCTGACTACAGTTCTATAGTAGCTCAAGCAGCATTTTCCCTGCCTATACCCATCTTTTGAATATTAAATTTACCTGTTTTAAACGTTTTTTAAAAAAGAAAAAATGATTATTTCAGAATTCTGTACACACTAGGCAGTCTTTCAATAAAACATTTAGCCTTTTACCAATGTGCAGGGCTAATGTTCCAATGCTCGCTCACCTTTTTAAGACAAGCTGCATACGTTGCTCTTCCTCTGTCTGCATTTATGAAAGCTGAAAACCTCTGTGCTCAGTAATTTTGGTACAAAATGTTTGTGCATTATCTTCATCACTTCTGCCAAGCTGAAACAACAAGGTTTTGGGGAAGCAATTAAACTGCCCAATAAGATACATGTTTTGCTTCCCATAACACTTTTTTCAGAAAATCATTTATGTCAAAAAATGTTCAAGTTTCTTTTTAAATGTTCATTGTTTGCAACACTACTGAGCACATTCATATTCCCAATACAGGAATATTAAAACTGTCCATCCTATGGTGCTGTTTTTTCCATTTACCATTACATTTCACTGTGATGACTGATTTCTGTTGATCAAACAAAAAACATGTGGTTCAACACGCCTGCTTGTTTTCCTGAAGCTTCTAGAAAAATTAATTCCAGGGAATTTGCAAGAACTATAATATGTACAGACAGTGCAAAGTAATCAAATAAGGATATAAGCTCATAGGCATACATAATTAAACACTAATCATAACTGATTATACTGCATTGTACTAAATGTCTACAGTCACAAACTGAGAACAGAGATTATAATATTCTAAATCCTTTGTACTTCCAGTTAGGTTTGACTTCATTTATTCAATGTACTCTTCAAAACATCACTCAAAGTTTTTTATATATTGGAAGTTTATCCTAAAGGTTTATATGTGTTTTGAAGTCTAAAAAGCACACTGCAGATTGTTAATGAAGTTTTATGATGAGAAGGAAGCAATTATGTTCCTGTAACAAGATATACAGTAGAAGAATTTCCTGTTACACTATTAGAGGATGTACTGTATGTGTTTGGCAGGTTTATACTGGCAATAAATAAGTGGACTACTAGGTATAACTCCGATTAGCAAAGTATCAACAGAGGTGGGTTCCTCCCGGTTCGGACCAGTTCGCCCGATGAAGTCACGGATCCAGTTCAGTCGGTGACGGTCTGTGGACGCCGCCATCTTTTTGGGGGGGATTTTTTTGGGGAGATTTTTTTTTTTGGATTTTTGGTTTTTTTTTCTTCTGCGCATGCGCAGAAGCCAAGATGGCATGCATCGCCATCTTGTTTTTTGGGGGGGGGGTTATTTTTTTCCACTGTGCATGCCACGCGGCGCGGGAGGAAGCGAACCGGCAGCGAGGTAAGTTAGAACCCACCCCTGAGTATCAACCTATAAAAGTAAATGGCCCTGCCTGGTTTTAAATGAGAAATCTATTCTATCGCCTCTATTGATCAAGATCACATGCATGACTACAAATACATACACATGTGTCTCTGTATGTTCTAATAAAAATATATGAATTAACACAAATTCTGTTGAAACATAGAAACAATCACATAATGAGAAATTTGGCTTGAGAATTGTGGAAATATTTCTATAGGCAAAACTAAAATAAAGCCAAGATCAAGCAATTTCTGAATAAAATTGCTAGCTTGGGTGTGGGCTTTCATTAATCTTCCTAGAAACCTGTCTACCTAAAACTCAAAATAAATACAACAAGCTGGTAGAAATTTCATCATCAGTGATAATACTAAGGCCTGTGTCATGGTGTAAGGGTGTTGAAGCAATATGACAGAAACCTTCAAGGCTGAGAAATAAACAATAGATAAATAGATAATAGATAGATAGATAGATAGATAGATAGATAGATAGATAGATAGATAGATAGATAGATAGATAGATAGATAGATAGATAGATAGATAGATAGATAGATAGATAGATAGAGACATAGAGACATAGAGACATAGAGACATAGAGACATACATATAATATATAGAAGTCAGGATTCTAGTGCAGTTAGAGAGGATACCTACTAATCTCTTTAATAAACCTATTAACCTGATGTCTACTACTGCCTCTGGAACAGGCAGATAGTTTAACCACGATACCTTGACTGTTTGTGCCATTGTCGTAATCTCCATATTGTGGATGAGGGTTAAACTCAGTCTACTAAGTCCATTATCTGAATTAATAGTGCAGTTTCTCCAAGCAGCCCATTCCTAATTCAGAATTTAGAGTGAATAATAAACTCAGAATGCATCTATGCATTCTATGACCTATGACTGAAGTCCCAAAACACAAGGAAGCATAATTAACATTCAGTTCCTATTATATAGTCATGAGGAAGATTCCTCTAATCACAGTGAGTACATCTTCTTTGAAAAATAAAAGACAAATCTGAAAAAAGGTTAAAAATCCACATTGTCCTCCATGAATTCTTCGACAATGATTTTCAGTCTATATTTCAAAATCGCTTCGTGATTTACTCTTTACCAGCTAATTTTGATGAAGCACTTTCTTCCCCTTTAATAATTTGTGTGGGTAGTATAACTTTTTGTGCAGTCAACATTAGGCTGTTCCCAAATACCATGTGGATTCACTACAGATTCTTAAATGAATAACAAATCTAGCCTGTTGCCCATGTGTCTCCCTCCCCCTCAATTCCTATCCAAAAGAGTCAAAGGATTAATGCATTTCTTTGATGTCAGTTTTTTATGATCTGCATGAGGTTATAGTAATGTCAGAGTGTATACTCAACTGTTATGGACATTGAGAAGAAAGAAGTATTATTTTCCTCATAGTTAACAAATTAGCCAAAGCTAATTCTGTTTTGGCATCATTGCTGTCCAGGTAATATTATAATACTTATTGAGGAGACTTTTGACTGTTATTTGATTTTCAGATGTTATACGAGTGCATGTTTTTGGATTTTGGACTGTAAATGGAAATTATATTTGCTGATAGGGTGACATATATGGGGTCCTGCTAACCAACTTGCTCAGACTGAAGAAGCTACTTGGATAAGCAGTGAAATGTTTCAATCCAACAAAAACAGAAGTCCACTTGCATTGACTCAACTTCCAGATGAGCAGGTGGCAGGTGGCAGTTGAGACAGGTGACCCTTGGCATTGGAGATTGAAGAAAGAAAGAGGATTTAGGAATAATTCAAATAGAAACAGAATAGAGGTATAGGTGGCACACTAACTTTAGGTTCCACAGATGTAGTTTCTTTTCTTTTCTTGATTTCCTCTTGTTTAATATTATTTGAAGAGGTAGGCAGACAAGAAAAGTGGTAGAGTGGAGAGAAATAGGCTTTGAGATATGAGGAATATGGATGAAAATAAAGAACTGTTTTGGAAGTGAGTGAACAGGATTAAACGAGGAGGGTTCAAGAGAGTGGAGTGAATTGAGATATCTCAATTGAAATATCTCAAATTCTTAGCCATTTCAACAGAATTTTAGATTCCTAGAAGATGAAGTATTTTTCCATTTATTTTAGAATTATTTGAAAATTTAAGTTGTTTAATTAATAAGGCAAAAAATAGAAAATCGAAGGCATAGACAATTACAAGAGCAAGATTGCCTCATGCATAATCATTCAGCAAGCATAAACTTGAGCAAGTGACTTGAAACCTTTGTGAAATAGTTTGCGCACTGAATATGCCCCAAAATGGGGATGTTGGATTAGTATTCCATTTTGTAGCTGAACAAGGAAAAGTAATTATGTGTAAGATGTACACATAATTATGTGTAAGATATATATGATGTTCTTTTTGAAAATAGCACATGAACTTGTTAGACATGCTTTGGATCAATTAATTTTATGCCCTGAATGAAGAATATTATTTTGATGGCAGAGTCCATGGGCATTTGGGATTTAAGCAAGGTTTGGATGGTTAACTTCTAAGAAAATCACCCAAAACCTTAGATTGCTATGGTTCATATTCATGTTTCCGCATCGTGACCCAGATAAGAACACAAAAAAATGTATTATTTCTTAGCCTTCATCCCTGAGCATATATGCATATGGAGATGTTTCGCTTCTCATCCAAGAAGTTCCTTCAGTTCTAACTGAACTGAAGAAGTTTCTTGGATGAGAAGCGAAACATTTTCAAGGAAAAACAAAGAAAAGTCCAGTTGCCTCTTTGGGATTTTCCTGTGTGGTTTTCCTGGCACTTCAGATAGATCCCATGGAACCCACACTGACTAAATACCACTAAAGGGTTCGCATTCCCTTCTGAGTTGAAAGTGGGGGGGAATCCAAGGGAGGGAGGGGGCAAAGGTTGTGTAGAAGGAGAAGTATTATGACCTCTTTAGGTTACCTGGATACAGTTTCTTCGGTTGGTATCTTTTCCTTTGAAGTATTTGTGGGCGGAGCCTTGGAGGCTATAAAAGCTTGAGTGGATCAAGTCTTCATTGAGGAGGAGATAGGAGTCTTGTGGGGAGAGGAACAGGAGCTTTGTGGAGAGAAAGACAGGAGCTTTGTGGAGAGAAAGACAGGAGCTGTGTGTGGAGAGAGAGAGAGAGAGAGAGACATTGGAGATATTTTTAGGTGACCAGGACTTGGTTTCTTCTCTTGGTTTTGTTTTACTGCTTTGAGTTTTTACCTGGTTGGCCTTGGAGGGTATAAAAACAGAGTGGCTCAAGGAGTAGTCAAAAGGAAAACTGGGAATAGAGTGAAGGAAGAAGTATTGAAATCTATTTAAGTTACAGGGATACGGATATATTGTATAATTAAGCAAGGATAATGTTCTATTTTAGGCCACGGGGCTTTCCCTAGCTGTGATATAACAATATTTTTTTCTTTCTTCTTGTTGGGTGGATACACAGGATACACATTTTGAATGGTGGTTAAATGACCGATCATAAATGGATAGGACATAGGACATCCATTTATGATCGGTCATTTAACCACCATTCAAAATCACAATAAACCCTCCAAAAGGTACTTATGACCTGGATTCAAAATTACGGCTGCTGCAGTTCCCCTGCCGTTGTTCACCCTTACGACCAACTTCAGGGACACTGCAGTATTTCCCCATCCTGCTGGGTCCCATCAGGCCTCAGCCATTCAGCCACGCAAGGGAGCCTAAAGAAGCTACCGGAACATGGAGGACAGTTACAGCCTGTAGGCCAAGGCCTACTTCCCATCCAGCCACCCAAGGCGCTTGTAGGCCTGGGCGTGCTGCTCAGCCAACTCCAGGGCCCAACAGCAAGCACCCAACTCAACTTACCTTTTGCAGAAATGTCCATCTGATACGGTGCGATAAGAGGCTCAGTTTTCTTTACAGAGGCCTCCCGCCTCATGGCAACTCCTGCTGTTCTCCTAGCAAGCAGTATTTCTTGGGAGACTGTAGGAGGGTCTCTTGTTTTAGGGAGGCTCTGTGGCGTTTGTGGAGCCTCCTTGGGTTGGGTTGGGATGAGAAGTAGGCCAAGGCCCACAGGCTGCAACTGACATCCATGTGCCAGTTGGTGCTTTAAGCTCCCTTGAGTGGTTGAGTGGCTGGTTTGAGAGCAGGACAAAGCCTGGGGAAACCTGAAGGACTGTGGGAGGCCTTGGCAGGCCCTGAGTTTATAACTACAGATCCATAAGGGGAGGAGAATTTATCAGATATTTTTTTTTAATTATTTTTCTTTTCAGCATCCATTCAGCCAGGGTGGATTTTTTTATATGTTTAATGTTGCACATTTGGGTCATTTCCCCCCCTTTTTTATGTACACTTTTTTTGTTGTTGTTTTTGTTGTTACTGTTGGATGTATGTCTATTTCTGTTTTGTTTTCTTGTCTTGTATTTTATTCCTATTGATAAAACATAATAAATATATATACATAGGAAGTAGGCCCAAGGCCTACAGCTGTAACTGCCCTCCGTGTACCGGTTGCTTCTGCTGACTGGCTTTAGGCTCCCTTGCCTGACTGAATAACTGGCTTGGGATCAGGACTAGGCCTGAGGAACCTCAAGAGACAGGGAGCAGATCACTGGGTGCTTCAGGGATGGGGGAGGCTATGGGCCTGCGCTAGGCCTCCAAGGCTTCCCCCACCCCCGAGGCACCCGGTGCTCCACTTAATAACCTGCACGATCGTTTAGTGATTGCATTGGGGAGAGCAGGGATGAGGACGGTTATTAAGTGAGACGCTTCACTTAACGGCCATTTTGACATTGACCGTAATGGGAAGTCATATCTCTAGGGCTACCTGTAATGAAAATTGGATGTAAAGGAAAGATGGGGTAGAAATGGAGCAAAAGCAAAATTAGAGCCACTTGTTTCTGTACTGCTCTAAGGGAAAAATATTCAAAGTATGATGACCAACAGCTAATAGCTGCAAGTATGATCAAATCATTTCTGTTGGAGTGATTTAAAATTTTCCTTACTTCCCCCACCCCTTTTCTGTTTCAGAAATGGATGAATCTGAGCTCATAAGACCAACAAGAGCCAGTGATGACGTTAACTTTCTATCGAGGCCATGGATGGTCACCTTGCTTATCATAGGGCTCTATGTCTCCATTGGCACTTTTATTGGTTTGCGCCAGTGCTGGTAAGTTCTGCATTGTGGAAAAGATTCATTCTGTGGACAAATACATTCTTCAAGTAAGCATCTTTCTCAAGGGGGCTTCTGTCTGAGCCAAAATGGTCCTGCTAATTTCTAAGGGAATAGTATCACCAAGAATCAGGAGCCCTGGGGCAATGAAAACTCTAGGTCCACTACTTATTACAAATAATAATAACTCTTATTATTAGTTTTTAAAAAATAATATATACGTTAGTTATATTTTACTTTCTTTTTGTTTTTCAATCCCCAGCAAAAGGTACTGCCAGAATAGAGTGGCATCAGGGCAGCCAGCCGCTTCTGACAAAACCACCAATGTGGAGGACTTGGAGGTTGCATCCCTCCCCTATAACCTGCCAGATAACTGGAACACAAACATAAATATTATAAATGACATGAGTATCGGTTTCAGAAGAATGTCAGATATACTTCCATCCTCAGCTCTCTAATATCTGGTAATTGTTTAAATTAATTTGATTGCCAGGTTTTCTTAATTTTTTGTCCCTTGATTATTTTAAGATATTAAATTATTATTTAAATATTAGATGTGCTCCTGTCATGGTGCAGAACACAGATGACCCAGAAAGTGGGAGTGAGTACTTTGTCCTAAAATATTAATTTATTTCTCCTCATTGTGAATATAAAGGAAAGGTGGGATAGAAATGGAGCATTTAGTTTAAGATCCACTATTTTATTACAAATAATAATAACCCTTATTATTAGTGTTAAAAAATAATGTATAAGTTAATAGTATTTTATTCACCTTTTGTTCTTAGATACCCAGGAAAAGCTGTTGCATTGGGAGAGTGTTTCCACAACAGTAATCCACCTTCCACAATACCACCAAGCAGGGGTGAAATTCAAAATTTTTCCCTACTGGTTCTGTGGGCATGGCTTGGTGGGCGTGGCAGGGGAAGGATACTGCAAAATCTCCATTCCCACCCCACTCCAGGGGAAGGATACTGCAAAATCCCCATTCCCTCCCCACTCCTGGGGGAAGGATATTGCAAAATCTCCATTCCCACCCCACTCTGGGGCCAGCCAGAGGTGATATTTGCCGGTTCTCCGAACTACTCAAAATTTCCGCTACCGGTTCTCCAGAACCTGTCAGAACCTGCTGAATTTCACCCCTGCCACCAAGACAGAAGACAGCATGGCTGAAATAAAAATCGGAAATTAAATAAGATTTGATTTGACAAAAACATCAAGACTTCTCTCAACATCTACATAGTATTTGGTAATTTTTAATATTAATTCAGTTGCCAGATTTTATTAGTTTTTGTTTCTTGCTTATTGTTTTTTTATTATTCTTATTCTTATTAAAATACTAAATGTGTTCCTGTTATGGTCTAGGACTCAGACAACTCAGCTTCCTTGAGGAAGAAGTTCTAGCAGAACTGTGGAATGTCAGCCTCAGGAGACACAAAGCTAAGAATGAGGCTGATCAAAGAACAGCAACAACTGCAGCAGTCAGTTGATGTTGATGATGTCAGCACTCCTAGCTGTTGTACTCTGTGAGTAGAGTGAAGACTGAGCAACATTGTTCTATTAGGCTTCTCTCCAAGAAATCTTTCTAGTAATTGTACATAGGAAAACCATTGTCCATTCATACAGTATCTCCCTGTTGAAATTTCAAAATTATTTTTTGGGTCTTTTCTTAATTTATATGCTTTCTGGTTTACTCACAAATTCAAAATTCTTTTGCTTGGTATAGTTCTTGACTTCTATTCCTTTTACTGCTGAAATAGATAACTGTCCTTCTAAAAGTTTAATTTGACTTGAAATACTTTTCTGGCAATTTATTAATTCTTTTTCCTTAAATGTCAAAATAGTTTGCACTTTCCCTTTTTCAGTTCAGTATTATATTGTATGTAATATCTTCAGAAAATTTTAAAGATTAATATACAATTAAGATCATGGTTTTTCTTTTGGGATTGATAAACAGTTGAAAAAAAAATTCCTGGAACTTTGTTTTCATATAAGATAACTGCAACCAGATTATTGTACTGTCAAGCAACTCTATGCAGGAAGGAAGGATTAAACATCTCATGCTTTCATAAATTCATCTCAAGGCATCCAGGTACTGAGACTTTAAATCATGTATTTTGAGACATATGTACTTAGGTCCCTATCACCCCCAATGTTATACCTGCTTGGGAGACAATGGCTTGGAGTCCAGCCAGGTGCACAGTCACATCTGCATTCAGCTGGTGAGTCAGGACCATCCTGTTCAAAGTGAAGTGGAGTAGCCAGTATGCCCAGTTACAACCAGGTATCTTTTGGAGCCAAAGTTCCTGCATCATCATCCCAAACATAAACATATAATGGAACAGAAAGATCTGCTGAAATCACAAAGCAAGTTTTCAGTCAAGGTTCACCAACTTTAAGAACTGAAGGTTGCTTTTTTTTTTTTTTACGGTTATAGAAATGGGGGGGGGTCCCCATTGGAAAAAGGACAGAGTGGCAAAATCCAAAAATAAAACAAAAGTTACACATTTATAACAAGTCAAGAAATGACAGGCATTGAATGTGGTTGATTCTAAAAAATAATGCAAAAAGTTACAAAATAACTACAGTGACCATATTTTCTTGGAAAAAATTAAAGGACAAGCCAGGAAAAGGAGCACATGTGAAAGAGCTTCATATGGATAATAATTTTTTGTCTATGTTTATAACTTTGTTTTACAAAGGAAAACTCAAGAGCATGTCTTTTAAAATATATGTTTTATTTTAGATAAAAATATATAAAATCAAACATGTAATTTAATTTATTTTAAAAAGAATCCAGTGTCCATATTTTTCACATGAACTTGAAAGAGTGCACTAAGTGTCCCACAGCCAGGTGTTCGATCCTGACCAGCTCAGGGTTGACTCAGGCTTCCCACCTTCCGAGGTCAGTAAAATGAAGACCCAGATTGTTGGGGGCAAAGTGCTGATATTGTAAACGCTCAGTGCTGTAAAATCACTGTGGAGTAGTAGTATATATAATAGGTCTAAGTGCTATTGCTACTGCAACCCAGGGATCCTTGTTTTCAAGGCTTGTGAAAAAAGCCACATTTTCTCATTGCCCCAAGCACAGCCCATTGATAATGCCCCTCAATGGAAGTAAAATTTTCACATTAGATGGAAACAAATCTGATAACAGATGACGTCTTGAAACCAAATTTTTAAACTTTAATCAACATGCCAAAAAAGCCACTTATTTTCCTAACAATGCAGATTAAAGTCAAACAGGGCAGGCAAGGACAATTACAAAAAATCCAACTAAGGTGGAATGTGGCAAAGAAAGAGGTAAGAGCATGATAGCTGGGGGTGTGACTCTGTGATGCCCTCTTTCTTTGGTGCCTGAAGCTTATTTTGCTTAATAGTTTCAGACTTTCAAAGTAGTCCAGACTAGGAAACCAAAGTCACAATACCGGTTTTATTATAAAGTTATTGTCAGGCACAAACTCCCATACCCGTAGATGAAGTGTTCAATTAGCTGTTTTATTGCTCAAGCCTATACACAGGAATCTTCTCACACCGACAGTTTGCACCTGGAGTAAGAATAAATAAGGTTCAAGAATGTGCAAGGAGGGGGGCAGACTTCACCCTCATGTGACCACGTAGGGCACAGGTGTCAAACTTGATCGCGTCACGTGACATCACATGACATATCACATTTTTCACCTTTGCGAAGCCGGGGTGGGCGTGGCTTGCACGTGATGCATCCGGCCTGTGGGCCGTCAGTTTGACACCCCTGATGTAGGGATTCCAGACTAATACCCCATTTGACTCCTTCCCCCTGGCTCAGCACTCTCTCAGCCTTCCATCCTTCCGAGGTGGGTAAAATGAGGACCCAGATTGTTGCGGGCAATATGCTGACTCTGTAAACCGCTTAGAGAGGGCTATAAAAGAATAGAATAGAATAGAATAGAATAGAATAGAATAGAATAGAATAGAATAGAATAGAATAGAATAGAATAGAATAGAAATCTTTATCGGCCAAGTGCGGCCAAGTGTGATTGGACACACAAGGAATTTGTCTTTGGTGCATATGCTCTCAGTGTACATAAAAAGACAAGATACATTCGTCAATAATCATAAGGTACAACACTTAATGATTGTCATAGGGTACAAATAAGCAATCAGGAAACA
>QLTV01003690.1:2450239-2490312 GCA_003457575.1 Thermophis baileyi | reverse complement strand
TCTATCTATCTATCTATCTATCTATCTATCTATCTATCTATCTATCTATCTATCTATCTATCTATCTATCTATCTATCTATCTATCTATATATATATATATATATATAGATATAGATATATATATATATATAGATATATATATATATATAGTATATTGCCTGATTCTGATGAAAGGAGGACATCTACACTCCCAGCTCCAAGTCAACAGAGTTTCAACACATCACAACAGTTAAAGCAATGTGCTGGATTCACTGACTGTGCCTATATCTGGTGCTTCTTAATCAGTGTGCTTATGATTTCACTTGCATCAGAACTGAAAGGAACTTAACTTTCTTTACTGAAGAAAAGAGCACATGAGGAAAAGGGGAGGGAAGCATTTTCTTACTGAAAGGTATTTACTTCTACTTGTTGACTAATACAAGAAAAATGAAGATTTCATCAACCAACAGTGATTTATTGCAGTGCACTTATCTTACTTAGCAGAACATAAACTTTTCATTCCATATTAAATCATCTGGTTTCTATTATATTAAAATGACTAATCCCAATCTCTAGAAGTGTCCAGATGGATTTTGCAAGTTTCATTCCGGTCATTTCAATGTGGACCAATTCAGCAGCTGAATGCCCCATATAGATCACTGGGCATTTGCTAAATTGTGCATTGTGCCCCAGATGCATAACATAGTTTGGCAAGGGCAGCTTTATCCTTAGCACCAAAATTCCTGCCTGCCCTCAACAAGCAACCCATTTATCCCCTGTAATTTTAGCCTGGGAAGGAAGACTGTCATGTACTATAAAAATAGCCTAACCACCCTAATTATGGAGCAGATTAAAACAAACAGCAAGCATACAACATGCCGCCATCTTCACAGGGCTTGGGAGACTGCAGTAGCCTCAGCCTCTTAAAAACATCAAATGATAAACATTTGAAATATTTTTCTATCCAAGGAATCTCCACTGTGACAAAAAGGCAGTTTGGCTAATGGACAACGCTTGAGTGTAACCATTGCCAGAAATTGATTAAAAAATTGCCCTTTGCACTTTTGTGGCTGCCTTTCCACCCCTCCACCCCTGTGTAAGGTCAAGATGGCTTCCGGAAACCATAACGCCACAATAAAATTTCCAAATTGGCTCAAATATAAGGCTAGCAACTTTACTGAGCCAATTCTGAGGAAGCAGCAAGTTTGCAACATTCTGAGCTCTCCAAAGCTCTATATCAGGGCATTAATACTTCCCAATTCAATTTTTTTTAAATTATATTTTGGCTACAGTAGTATATCACCCAAAATTATGTTCAACTTTGTAAATATATGTCCACCTTTTCTTAAATATCTACCCAAGAATGAAAATTATCCCCTACCAGGCAGGTCACAGTTAAATGTTGAGATAGGGCGGACCGGGGGGTGGGGGCGGCGGACTCTGCCTTTTGTGTCAATGGAAACTTTCTGCAGTCACCTCCCTGCTATATGTAACTGCTGAACAGAGAGATATTATTTTTATCGGAATCATGACTAGAGAAGAAGAAAGAAAGAAATCTTCTTTTTCACATGCTTTAGTCCTAAAAGAATTTTCTATCCTCCTCATTCCCTCAGATGCATTTGCTATAAAAACTCTGAGATGGGTAAAAGCCAGACAATTAGGTTGACATAAGGAGATAACTCTAATGCTTACAGATTAATTATTGTAAATGTGCTTTCTATTGGAGGATGGAGATTTATATATACATGCATATCAACATGCAGCTTATCACAGGCATATGGGATGTCCCAAAGGTGTTTTTTTCATAAGGCAGCTGGACTTTGATTTTCCTTGAAGACATTTCGCTTCTCATCGAAGAAGCTTCTTCAGTTCTTCAGAAATTGGATAAGAAGAGAAATGCCTTCCAGGAAAAACAAAGTTCTACTGCTTTTTGAAAAAACACCTTTCAGACAACCATGCCTGGATGACTGAAAATCTCTATAGACATTTATGCGTATGGGACACATATGAATTTATCTTAGGTAGGATCCATGCTAGTTAATTATGGCATCTTCTAGAATCATTCAACCATTGTGGTACCAATGCAACAGTAATGAGGATAGACTTTATGTTGCCTCAGTGATAGCCAGGTGACACTAGAAAATTCTTTTAGTTCTTATTGGGGAAACAGCCCTAGGCAAATTTCAGTATTCATGTGTAGATATGCAGACATGCATGCACATAGTTTCCCATATTGACAATGGTATTTCAAAGCACTGCACAAAATTTAAAATTATAGCACATGATGCAAAAATCCCACCACATTTTAAATCATTTAAATATTCAGAAGTTCATCTGCATGAATATTCAGATAGGAACACTGGTGTCTGCTCCTAATTACAATGACATCCAGATGAAAACCTGCATCATATCCATGTCGTGACATAGTTCACAAGGACTTAAGGGACAGAGTTTGTATTCAGGTTTGTCGGGGGTGAGGGAGGAGAGGGTATGAAAAAGTGAAGGCGCTGGCTACCATCCTCTAAAAACCCTACTTTTTTACACGTTCCTCCTCTTTCTCTCTTCCACATATTTCTATGGATAGGAAAAACCAGAAGAAGAAATATGTCTTAAACAAGCACTTTTATCACACCACATTTAGTACCTGTCAAATAGCAGGATACTATTCTGATTTTATCATTCGATTGACCCTCATTGCATTTGTAAATCAAATGCCCATAAGTGAGTTGGGCAGTTGTCAGTGGTGGGTTGCTACCGGTTCGCCCCGGTTCGGGAGAACTGGTAGTGGTGGTGGGAGGCCCCGCCCAACCACCCGGACGTCATCACAGATGATCTGCACATGCGCAGGTTCTGCGCATGCACAGAAGCGCCGCATACACGCGTTCACAGTTCCAAACCGGTAGCGAAGGTAAGTGAAACCCAGTGCTGGCAGTTTGGTGTACCTGATCCTGATTCATAGTTGCTGATTCTTTATTCACAGCTGTGGAGTTGGAAGTGTGGATATTTTAGCTATTTCCTACCAAAAAAAATATGGCTAAATTAACACAATACATCGTTTAACAAAGCCCAATACCACAAACAGGAACAGTTTTAAATGCAGAGACCAAGTTCTTGGCCTACATCCATTTCTATTTTCTTTGAGGAATTTGAATTTGTTTGCTGTTCCAAAGATAAACCTATTTGGGTTTACCTTCATTTTGGAAAGCATGGATAAATTCATAATTCCTTGGCAATTTCCTGAGTATATAAGTGCATAATTAAACCTAAGCACATTAGCCTCTAGCTTAACATACGATCCTTCTGGAAACTCCCTCTATCAGACACAAAACCCTACAACCTTACATCATGCCAGTTCCTTCTAAAGTGCGAACTTTTCTTTTCTTTTCTTTTTTCTTTTCTTTTCTTTTCTTTTCTTTTTCTTTTCTTTTCCTTTCTTTTCTTTCTTCCATTTGTCATCAATAGGCTTTCCCTGAACAATTTTTGGAGTTTAATATAGTATGATCAAACAACTCCCTGCCTTCAATCTCTGCATATGCTGGCATTGTTAGAAGAAAGTCTGATTTACTTCATAATTCATGGAAAATAAAAGGCATTCTGAGGGAGGGAGGGAGGGAGGGAGGAAGGAAGGAAGGAAGGAAGGAAGGAAGGAAGGAAGGAAGGAAGGAAGGAAGGAAGGAAGGAAGGAAGGAAGGAAGGAAGGAAGGAAGGAAGGAAGGAAGTCAATTATTTAGGGAATTCTATCCCCTTCCTTAGAGGTGAGACTAAATGATTAGAAGCATTTACAGAGCTTTATTTTATGATTACTGCTTTTGCTGCTGAACTTAAATAATATCCCCAGACCACTTAAGGGATCACTGGAACCTTAATTACATCCATCTTCTTCTGTGTGAAACCAAAGGCATATCACTAAAATCAGATGCAGCTCAAGTTATTTCTCTGCCTGTGTCCAAAACAAGATAACCACCCTTTCCCATAGCAGCTGAACAATACTTCATCATAAGCAATAGGGAATTCCTCTCCCTACAGTTAAAGAGCCAGCTAGTTTACATGACACACAACAGGCTGCATGACATTCCGTATTGCCATTTACAATTGTGCTGCTACTTCCTTGCATCTGACGCCAGAATTTACCACCTCATTCTGTTAATAGCAAGGCTAATAATCCATATTATGAAGCCACCAGACTCTATGCAATTCTACAGACTGGATAATCTAGTCTTTGGGAATTAAGTGTTACCTGAGGGAATTTGCAGTTTTCCAGTTTTTATCACATTAGTGTGTGTGTTTGTTTGTGTGTGTGTGTGTGTGTGTGTGTGTGTGTGTGCACTGATTATTTTAAATGACACATATTTCTCTTTGAATAAAAGATGTAACCAAGTACAGCAAATTCCAGAGACTGGAAATGAATGCAAAGACTCAGTGTATTAAAATGCAGTTAATCATAACTGGGGGAAGGGGAGAAATTCCTCCCCGTTCTGTATAAAATTACTTGTATAAACTATTACAACTTTATTAAACGTCCAGGGCTGAGAAGCAAAGAGGCAAAGAAATCTTGAAACAGTACCTCTCTTTCAGCCCCTGAATCATGCTGAGGAATGTTTACTTACTCCAAGATATTTTACACAAATACCCTCACATACACTCATATTGTAACTGTTTCTAAATAAATGGTTCCGAGTAGTTCTCTTGTATGTTAAAACAAAAATATTGTCGTAACCTTTTCTTTGGAAATGGAGGAGGAAAAATAATCACTTTGTGATTTCTGAAGAGCACCACTTGGCAAAAGCGATCTGAAGAGCTGTTTTTGTTTATGCAAGAGTTCAGCTATGTGTGAATAAAGTGAGCTTCAAGGCACATGGCAGGTCGCCATTTTGAAAGCATTTTCGCCTATTGTACAGTCGAAATGATAACAGTGTTTTGGTGTCTGTATACATTTTGAGAAGCAAGATTCCTTTGATTAATGTTTCTAATTTGTTCTCTCTTTATTTATTTTTTTAGGCTATCAGAACTTTCTTTCCAATGAGTAAGAGTGCTTTTTGTCTTGTTTCAAAAACATTTTCCCCCCAAAAAAGTGTTTTCACAACTAAAGAACTTTCTTAGACTCTCTAATCTTTAAACGCTGGTCTGAATGTTTGGGTGCAACTTTCAACTTAAAAACATTGAATACAAAGTGGATGGATTAGGGAAAGCTTTCTAGAAAAATAGGTGTGAATGTTGTTTTTAATTTTAAAAATTCAGAATGACAAAGTCGAACTTGCCCAATGGAAATGGACCATAGATGGATTGATCTACCCAATTCACCATAACTTCCAATCAATTATTACTATTTGTCCTTTCACAGCATAGCGTGGGACAATTCCTTCTGTAACGTCTTGGACTGGATTTGTTAGGAGTTCACATGTTAGCATTAACTCCCATTCTGGAAATCTGCTCCAAGCCACTTCAATGATTGAAAGCAGGAAAAGTAGCAAATAGAGATAGTCATACATTATTCCTCAATAAACCCATCATCACTTTTGTAATCTACAATTCATCTGGGGAGTCTTCCAAAAATAGAATACAATAGAAAATACGACTTCAGCAACAGAGTGATCAATGCCTGGAATTCACTACCTGACTCTGTGGTTTCTTCCCCAAACCCAAAATACTTTAACCTTAGACTGTCTACTGTCGACCTCACCCCATTCCTAAGAGGTCTGTAAGGGGCGTGCATAAGCGCACCAGCGTGCCTACCGTCCCTGTCCTACTGTCCTATTGTCCTCATCTATCTGTATTCACCTTGATTATGTTTATGTTTATACCTATACCTGCTATCTTGTACATGTTTGACAAACAAACAAATAAATAAATAAAATAAATAAACTTCCGGTTGTGGTGACATTTGTCAACAACTTGAAAAGATCAGTTTTATCCTAGTTTTTTAAAAGTCAGCTATAAACGAGATAGGCGGCACACAAATCTAATAAATAAATAAAGATGAATAAATAAAAAACACGAGAAGACTATTTGAGTTGAAAGCCTCTTATACTATATGCCAAGTGCTCTAATTCTTACATTATGGCTTGAGAAGGAAGGTTCTCTTGATTCTTTCCTCCCATAGGATCATGAATTGTAGATATTATTGGATTTGAAACACTTCAGTAAAATTCTTAAAAATATTGTCAAGTTTGACAATAACCGAAATATTTAACTCAGTTCCTCATTTCCTAGCTTGAACCTTGTAATTCCTACTTATGTTCTCATCTAAGAAAGGAAAGCTCTGATTCATATAAGCCATTACATTTACTTCATCTCCTTCCCTGATAGGTGTGATTCCTAACAGGTTTCTCAGGCCATAAACCTTACTGTAGTTCAGGGGTTACAGCTGGCTGAGGAACTCTGGGAGTTGAAGTCCACAAGTCTTAAAGTTGCCAAGGTTGGAGACCCCTGCTGTAGCCTATGACATTTTAGTGCCTAGTCTAAAATTGAAACCCTATGCACAGGACTGCAGGCATTAACTTAATTGTTTAAGGCTGTATTAATATTACTGCTTTTCCTTCTCTCAACTGCTGCTGCTCATTCATCACTTCTGGGCCAAAAGAGAAAATAGGAGATTTCTCATACAGCAACATCAACATTAGTAGCCCAGGTGCCAAAAGGCAGAAGGGAAGAGGCCGTCTTTCATTCCCTCTCTTTACTTTTTGCTCCTTTTTTTAATGTTTTATTTATTTTATTTATATAACAGAAAAATTCGATTTCCATCAATTTCCATACTTTTTGCTCCTATTGTGACATTGTCACAGCACTTAGTAGGACGGAAGTCAGTTAGTGGGAAGAATGGCTTTTTAAAAAAATGATTATTGGTACAGAAAAGTGATTTTATTTTTGGACTTAGGAACTTAAATCAGGCAGCAGAACCCAAAAACGTTACCTCTCTTTTATTTGCTATGAGAACACTACTCCGTCTGAAATCAAATCACCCCATTGTTATTATTTTGCAGCCATTTCCACCTGGAATTGCAGTTATTGAGTGACTTGAGGAATCAACAACTCCTACTGTGATCTGCAGTTCTTGCCTTATGCAACTTGTTTTCAGTAGTTACAGCAGCAGATTCTTGACACCTTGTAGATAACCTAAGCTCTATCCCAGGGCTGTCAAACTCGCGCCCCGCTGGCTGGATGCATCACATGTTGGCCACACCCATGCCCGGTTTAGCAAAGGAGGGAAAAGTCCCAATACGTCACGTGATACCACCGTGACAACGTGAGTTTGACACCCCTGCTCTATCCTATCTTTAGCTCTTGTTTGGTCATTCTCTGCTCAATTTAATATCTGTCCATCATCCCATTTTTTAACACAGCAGCTTCTGCCTCGCTTTGGGTTCGCTCATCACTTGAGCCCCAAACTGCATAACACATTATGCAAACTCAACCCATGTGGTCAATTTATTATTCACAGTTATGAAACCCATAAAATTGGGCTAATTGACGGCACTTCCACAGAGGGACAGCATGCCAGTTCAAAAGCCGGTCTAGACCTCTGCGATCCCACAACAGCAGTTCAGTTCAGGAGCTGAGCCAATATATTTTTAGCACGGTCGTTCCTTGCAGTGGGGAGCTCTGCACAGTTTGTAGGTGGTCTGTTTCTCCATTGGAGGGAACTCTTGTTGTTCTGCCTTGCTCTGAGCTTCAGGGCCCTTTCTGCCTTCCTTTCACCTGGAAACTAGGCAGCTGGTAAAATGCCAAGTGGCTTGATTTCCTTTTTTGTGTAGAAAGAGGGTTGAGGGAATATAGGTCATTCTAATGGAGAGAAAAAAACATAGCAGTGTAGAATTGCCATTAAAATTGTTCTATCTTCTGCAGCTTCAAAGTACATATTTTTGTTGGAACTCATTGCTCCCCTTTCAGTGATCGACCAAAATATTTATAGGCTTTGAGAAAAAGCCCTGGTTACAAAGTGGATAGCATGATAACGCATCACCTTCCCAGATCTCAATGGGATTTGTAGCATAGGAGGAATGACAGCTTTGGAACAAGGCAGCTTCACCCTATTACAAATGCTCGATGATTTTATTGCATTTCAGTTCATTTTTAGGTGGAGTGAAGGAAAGAAGAATCCTTGTTACTGGTATGATATTGGTTGTAAGGAGAAATTTCCTCACAGTGAGAACAATTAACCAGTGGAACAGTTTGCCTTCAGAAGTTATGGATGCTCCATCACTGGAGGCTTTTAAGATGAGACTGGACAGCCACTCGTCTACAATGGTATAGGGACTTCTGCTTGAGCAGGGGGTTGGACTAGAAGACCTCCAAGGTCCCTTCCAACTCTGTTATTCTGTTAAACCTCCTGTTGGTCAAGTAGAGGAGTCAGCATCTTCCTTTTTTCAGCCCGCCATCATCAATGTTCTGGGATTATACAATGTTTTGTGTTAACCAAATCCTAAGAACACAGCTTTGTCTCTCTGTCTTCCTTTCGGAGGCAAAGTAAAAACTAACTCCTAGAGATTCTGGACCCATGAGGCTCATAAATAGCCTTCAAAAGGATATTCCAAGAATCAATCTTTGTTGCATCTTATTTATTTATTTATAAAATGTATTGGCCACCCATCTTATTACTCTGGGTAACTCTGGGCGGCTTACAATATTAAAAAGATAAAACATATACAAAACGTATAGACGATATAAATAAAATACTATAAAGATCTAAATGCTCAGCCCTAACTAAAAGATGAGGAGGGAGGAAGTAGGATGAGAAGGGGGGAGGTGGGATCTGTTATTAATCTATCAACCACTCCCATCATGAAGCCCCTCCCTTGGAGCCCCAAGCCAGCTGTCTGAACCAGATGTCTAAGCTCTTGCGGAAGTTCAGGAGGGTTGGAGCTGACTTCATTCCATGGGGCAAGATACTCCAAAGGGCAGGTGCAATGGCAGAGAAGCCTCTTCTCCTAGACCCAACCCACCAGAATACCCTGGCTGATTTGGCCTGCAATGTCTTAGTTAAAAATAGCTGAAAGACACTTTGATAAACCCAGAGCCTATGAAATCATCTACTCAAGTAATGAGTAGTAACATGCTCTAGTTATATGGAGTCTGATTCAGACATAGTGCTAAACTGTGGTTTATTCCATCTATCATCTATCTATCTATCCATCTATCTATCTATCTATCCATCTATCTATCTATCTATCTATCTATCTATCTATCTATCTATCTATCTTCTATCATCTTCTGTCAGTGACCAGCAAAATTTAGAAGAACAAAAGACATAAAAGCAGACTGAAGAAAATAAATACAATAATGTACTAACAGCTAGCAAAATAAATAACAGAATATAAGATTCACTCTTCTGTTACTATGTTAATACAATTCTTACGGGATGTGTGTGTGATAAATCTAAGATATTACTAGGTGCAAAATAAAAATAAAAACTACATATCCCCTGAAGTTAACAGTTAAAATGTATATCAAATCAAGTAGTATTTTACAACAGAATAAGTATGTCTTTGACCTTTGATCTGTGTCTTGCTTTTATCGTAACAACACAAAATATGGCTACTGCACATGTAATGAATGGTTTTAAATACTGAAGGAAAAAGTTTGTGTAACATTTATCTGGCCTTCTAAGGAATATATCTATTAGAAGGACAATGTAGATTGACCTAATGTCTCTGTAAAATTTACAATGTAGTAATACCCGTAAGAGGGCTAGTAGTAATACCCGTAACAATGGCTTTTTGAATAAACCACTGTTGACTAGATTCACACAACTCCTTCAGTCTAAATCAGGCCAAACGTCTCATGAGGTAATCCTGTGAGTAAACCAGAGAGACTCAACCCCTGCCTTGTAGTATGGCTGAAGTAAGTAAATCAAAATACATCACGAAGCAAGCCCTGCACTGTGTCTCCTGAGGAAAGGAATAAATTGTACAGATAAAGCATAAGAGGTTTTTAAATCACACACCCTGGACTGGAGAGTATTAAACACTTCGGGAGGGAGGGGAAATATTCAGTATGGAGAGCAGAGCCTTTAAATTGACCCTTGGAACTTCTGTGTTAGATCCAAGCAGGATGGCTTTTATCTAATTACGAGTATAAATATCTCGCTGGCCAATTTTTCCCCAGACCCCACACTGTTCTTGCTCACTTCTGATGTCACTGCGATCGTCAACGCTTCTCATTTTGGCAGAGGATGAAGCCAAGAAACCAAGAGCTGGTTTCAAAAGCGATTTTGTCCCTCAGCAACTCCACCGTGGAGGAAGAAAAGACTGCCAGCAGCCTCGAGCGCAGGGTCAAAGGAGACAGTGAAGAGCTGGGCTGAACTGGCACCTCTAAGAGAGCCGATGGGAGAATCTGGCTATTTGGTTTGGAGTTTAATTTTTACATAAACAGGGATTTGAGAGAGTATTTTTTTTTTTGCCTGTCTGTTTTCAGTCAATCACAAGATGTTCCTTCATTCTCACAACAGTAAATCTGGCACCGAGATCATGGCTATAAATTCAGATTTCTCCACATAGTTTACAAGGCTCCTTCCGCCATCCTGCTCTTCATGGCAAGGGTTTAGCTCCAACCAGCATCACTTGGCATCTGAAAGCCAAAAGGGCATCTGTGCTTCAGAGTGACTCCCAACGGGGGCTTCTTTGTGCCATTCCTATTACATTCATTACAGCTTAAGTATTAGAGCAGACTCAGGTCCAGAAAACAGAGAAAGATCAAGACAGAAAGACCTAATCAGGGTTTGTTTGGGTTTTTTTCCCTGAAGTTGCAGCTTTTTCTGTCTGTAGCACCATCAACCGTACGAAGCTAAACAACTCTGAAACATTGCAGCCTCTCCCTATGTCGGAAACTTCATTGCTAATAAATCAAAGTAGCTCTCAGTTAGACCTTCATTTATTCATGGTCGAGCAAGCAGTTCTGGTTTCTGTATTTTTGTTTTCTTTGCATTCTTGCAAATGTGTAAGAGTCTGAAAGTGATTGGGACAATAGCTTTTAAGGAGTGTTGGTTTCTGAAAGGATCCCCATGTGGCCCTCTAGACAGGAGCGAAAAAGAGAGACTTTTAAGAATATTCTCATGATGAATAGCCATTCCAGCAATTCTGAACAAGGCTGACAGCCATCTCATTTAAAACACAGCTATCCTTTGCAATTTGAATCCTTCTTTGGCCCAGGGTATGCTGAATGATCTGAATTTGGAGAAAAAATGCTAGGTTGTTTCAGCAAGATTTTGAATATTTGCCTTTGGAAAGGCACATTGGGAGTGGGTTTCCCATTAATGGTGGAATAATAGCATTCCTGCTTTTAGTCTCTCTTTCTCATTTATTCTTTCCCTCCTTTTCAAATCAAAAGCATGAGAGAATTCCAAAATCCTTGGAAATAAACATCTTAGACCCCAGAATTGATAGTTGGAGAATCACTTCTGAGAAATCCCTGGATTGGCCAGAGTCACTTCTAGTTAGATGGACAGCTATATATTTTTATTTAGATTTTTTTATACTGCTTTGTTATTTTTATAAATAACTCAGGGCAGAGAATTCTCCTTCCTTCTCCTATTTTCCTCACAACAACAACCTGTGAGGTGGGTTTGGCTGAGAGAAAGTGGCTGGCCCAAAGTCACCCAGTCACTTTCATGTCTATGGTGGATTAGAACTCACAGTTTCCTGGTTTCTGGGACAGCCCCTTAACCACTAGACCAAACTGGCTGTATAAATAAATTTGATAAGTACATTAAATAAATAAAATTCCATATTTATCACACTAAACACACTCAGCTCTATGTAATGCAGATGTCTGGAAGCAAGTAGATGTGGCTAAAGGTTGTCCCCTCTTTTATTAAGACATATGCAAAAGAAAAGAAAAAAATCCTGTATATCTCCAACAGCCTGTTTGTCCTTTTATTATGTCTTTCAAATGATGGGCTTGCAGACAAAGACAGTGCCTTTATTCCTTGGTTAACCTGCACTTTTCTAGACTCCCTTGGAGTTGCAGGACCAGTAATAATTCATGTAAATGATAGGTTTATCCCTTGAAGTTTTATGTATTGCTCTGCATTTGTTTGGGTTGCATACACAAACTCTGGCATTACATTAGCTTTGCGGGACGGCTTGCTCCCCTTGCCCACTGCCTTTTATTACGCTGCTGCTCTGAACTGATTAAACAGCAAACAGATTTGAAAAATCGGGTGCTTCAACCGTTTGTGAAGTGTTTCCCACTGCACCAACGGACAGCTGCTCTCTGAGGACTATAGCTCTGACCTGAGGTGGTAGCTGACTTAATCTTACTCAAACAAGACAGCCACTCATACAAAGTTACTAGGAAGAATAGATATAATGACCTCACACTGAATCATAATTTGCCTGCTTATAATTTTTAAAAGACTGCAGTTACGGTAAATGAGCCTTTCCAGACCCACTTCTCTGGTTTGCCAAGGAATTTAACCTTTTTGTGAGTGCAATTTTTTTTATAGCACTTACTTATTTGGGGTTTGATTTTGTGGGGCCCTTCAGCCTTAGTAAAATAAAATGAAAATTCTGTTGCATAAACGGACTTTATTTTTCTGCCCTTTTCTCAATTATTTCTCATAGATCTGTTTGGGTTTTATTTGCTTTCATTTTTCAACGCGAACGCTTGGTGTGTTTTTATCAATATTTTTATCCTCTGTGAGAATTTGATTCAAACAGGTTTTTTTTTTTTTAGGTCAAGGGGAAAATTTTTTTTTTTTTTTTTTTTTCCTCTGTGATTTTTTGATTCTTTCTGGTTTTTTTTTTTTTAGGTCAAGGGGAAAAAACCATGTTTCTGGCAACCAAATGGTTAGCAATGTGCATGACTGTTGTTTTTTTCTCCGAGTCTCTGAACAGATCATATGAAAAAAGAATGAATCACTTTTCTGCTTAAATATAGGGCTATGTGAGTGTTGCAACTATGAGCTTTTTCAATAAGGTGTACACAAAGGACCAAAAAAAAATAATCGAACATTGGACTAAATTTGTTCCTAGCATAAGGAACATGGATCTGTATTTATGATGAAGAGTAAAAAAAAATAATACAATACTTCCAAGCTATTGATAATCTCTGAAAAGCAGAGTTTATAAAACAAATTATCATTGCTGAGCTGTATGTTCAGAAGCTGTATGCAAGTATGATAAGAATATGCTTAAAATTAGGAGCAGAGCCTTAGACTGCTTTAAAAGATTGATCTTATGCTATACTGAATTTGCTCCTTAAGTATAACCTTGATTTCATTTGTTCACATTTCTCTTTAAGTGCTTTTCTGAAAAACATACCAGCACTATTTTTGAGGTTAAGAGCATTGTAACTGATTGACATAATGTATCTGAAGAGGGGAGATTGGATCTTTAGTTGATCTCCAACTATCAGTTGTTGTTATTGTTGTTGTTGTTGTTTGTTGTTTTTAACCATTTAGTTATGTCCGACTTTTGGTGACTTTATAGGCAAGTGCTCTATCAATAGTGAAGCAAAAAGTCCCAAATGTGGATAATATTGCATATTCTCTCTGTTGTACCTATGCTCCTCTGGCTAGGTTTCAAAGTATCTAAAGTTCCTTTTTTTTCTCTTTAAACAGATTGTTCCCCAGACCCTGAGTAAGGCCTGCATCTTGTTTATTGATAATGTTTATTGGGAACTGGGATAATATCCTAGAAAAAAAAGAGCCTCTTGAATTCAGAAAGGCTGACTCTTAAATAAGTAATCAAGGGGCTTGAGATCCAAAGATTGACCACTGAGTAGTAGTCCATTTCCTCTGTAATAATTTGCTTCTGCCCCAAGGTGAAGTCAGATCCTTCCTTTATGATGTTTCAGAAGAAAATAAAATCAAGCCCTTTATTAAGGTATATAAATTTTGGTTATCAATAAATAAATCCATGCTTATAACCAACTTGGGGCACATTAGACCTAGCTCTCTGAAGAAGGGTCTAATGTTGGGAAGAGTGAAAGGAAAGAGAAGAAGAAGAAGACAACCAAGAGCAAGATGGATGGACTCAGTTACAGTGGTGATGAGCGCACCATTGGAAGACTTGGAAGATCAAGTTAGGGACAGATTGTCTTGCAGAACATCAATGTGATCACTAAAAATTGTCACCAATTTAATGACACATAATTAATCAAGTACTGTTCATTCGTTGAGAATATTACATTTAAATACGTACTTAACACTAATATTAAATATTTCAATACTGGCTTCAAGGAAATTGAACCCCCAATGGGGAAATATATTATTTATTTGTTTATATTTCACTTTGTTCTCTGGAATTTGAGACAATGCACATAAAATCCAGTCCTCCAGTTTTCCCCAGAACAGCAGTCCATTGAGGTGGGTGAGTTGAAAGACCTTACCAAAAATAAGCAATGAAATACTTTATTGAATTTGAAAATGTTTCTCCTAGACATTAATAGAATTTGAAAGTGTCTGGATTGTGCCCATGTTCCCAACACATATTCATGCAAAGACATATTAAACACTGACAAACTTGCTAAAAATAAGGCAGTATTCTTTAAATCAAATGATCACTTGTAACAGCAAATTCATCAAGATCAAAGTCTGTTTCAAGTACTCATTTCAACACTGTGTTTAATTAGGTGGTGTTCTTTTCATAAATGTGGCCACAAAATTAGAATGACTGTACAGCAGGAATTCATTATAAGTCCAAGACCAGGGCAGATTTTTCTCCTTTTTCTCCTTTTCTGTTTTAATGAGACGGTTGGGAAGCACTTTAAGAAGCACTTATTTGGAAAGAAAAATAAAAATTGAAGGAAATATAAAAAGAGAGCTTCAACTTCAATAGCAAAAATGGTGTTTGTTTTTTGTTTGTTTGGTTGATTGGTTGATTCTTTCCTAAAAATGGAGACCTCATTTAAGTAGGAAGCAGTTCTTGGTCTTTTAACAGAGAAAAATTGAAAGAGTGCAAAGTTTTGTCATGCCAACATTTATACGCTTTATCTGCACTTTTCCACAAGTGTGAAAATTAGGATAATCCTGTTGTTTCCCCAGCTGTCATATTGGAAAACTGAAAAGGGGCAAGCCGAGAGGTCCCCAACCTTTCTGGCTCCACAAACCTGCAGCAGTGGTGGCAGTGGAGAGTTTTGGTTTTATATGCAAGCGCGAATGGTTTTATATGCGCAACCTAGCTCCCGTGCATGTGCAAATGAAGCTTCATACTCTTGCCCACCGCTTGCACAACTGGCCGGGTTCCCAACGGGCCACGGGCCAGAACTGGTCTGCAGCCTGGGGGTTGGGGACCCCTGGCTTGGATCCTGCTAAATCCAGCCAATTGTGGCTTATTAAGCAAAACATAAACAATTATACTAATGTGACATAATGAATATTTGGTCATTTTAGATACATCCTTTTTTTAAATTCTCTTTTCCTAATTTTCAATTCCCTTATATAACTATCATTTTTAATAAAGATATTTTATTGACAGGTTTGAAAGTCCTAAGAAACCACTATTGGATCAAAGCAGACAACAATTTTGCCCGAATACAGCCCATCTGGACCAAAAAAAAAAAAAATAGAGAATAAAGACTTATTTTTAACTCCAGCTCATTGATTTCTTTACTATCCTAAGTAGTTTTTATTCACGAGACTCATTGATTTAATAGTAGTTTTCACATAATGAGCAGAATCTCATGACTCAGTGGCATTGATGCTAGAATAAAATAAGTAGTAAGAACAGTTCAATTAGACTTTAATTACAATCTTCTATCTACTTATAGGGAAGGAAGCTCCATGAAACTCAGTGGAACTTAATTTGGGAATAGACACACGTAAGTTTTTATTATTAGACATGCAGACATCTTTAAGAACAAATAAATAAATTCTTCCTCTGGTTGAAGAGAAGAAAGAAAGAAAGAAAGAAAGAAAGAAAGAAAGAAGGAAGGAAGGAAGGAAGGAAGGAAGGAAGGAAGGAAGGAAGGAAGGAAGGAAGGAAGGAAGGAAGGAAGGAAGGAAGGCAGACTTGTGTTGGGATTATAACTCCCAGAATTCCCAATCAATTGTAATCCCAATTTATTTGAAAGAAACTAGTTTAAGTCAGGTTGCTCTAGCTATTATGAATTTGTTTACATATGTCCATTGGAGAAGTCCATTAGTTTCCCTTAAAACAGAATGGCATTTATTTAAGCAATGAAGATTTTAAAAAAATGGTTGAAGTCTCAGGTTGAAAGGAATTTAGCTTATGGGAGTTCTGTCAGAAAAGTATTTATCCTCTGTTTCATGCAGCCAGATGCTGGGATTATTATAGGAATTAATCAAGGAAAGAAGCATGTTATTAAGTCATAATGCAATCGTTAACCCTTAGGATAGCAACATGATAGGACTGGCAAAAAAAAAGGTAAATTCTGGCTCTGATTAGTGCATTAAAAATAAAAATAAAAGTAAATCATTTCAGTCAAGCAGGCAGCCAAAGATAGAAAACACTGAACTTTACAAGGCAAAAGAACTATCCTGAATATGGCAAATGAAAGGAGAACAAGAGATAAAGCCATCTCATTCTGGAATCCCATTGGTGATGTTCTTCAAATATTGAGGCCAACGTCCTAATATTTACTTACCCTTACATTCTCAGCAAAATCACAAAACTGGGTCTCCTTTACTTTGGCCATGTCATATCGCGCAATTCACTGGAGAAAACAATTACGTTGGGAAGAGTTAGCGGTAAAAGGAAACCAGGCCACCAAAGAACATAATGGTTGAACTCTATCAAAGCTGACCAGTGGTGAAATCCAAATTTTTTTACTACCGGTTCTGTGGGCGTGGCTTGGTGGGCGTGGCTTGGTGGGCGTGGCAGGGGAAGGATACTGCAAAATCCCCATTCCCTCCCCACTCCTGGGGGAAGGAAACTGCAAAATCCCCATTCCCTCCCCACTCCTGGGGGAAGGATACTGCAAAATCCCCATTCCCTCCCCACTCCTGGGGGAAGGATATTGCAAAATCTCCATTCTCACCCCACTCTGGAGCCAGCCAGAGGTGGTATTTGCCAGTTCTCCGAACTACTCAAAATTTCCGCTACTGGTTCTCCGAACTACTCAAAATTTCCGCTACCGGTTCTCCAGAACCTGTCAGAACCTGCTGGATTTCACCCCTGAAGCTGACCCCATCCAAAGTGTAAAAAAACTCTAAGAAGCAATGCAAGATCAGAGGATGTGGAGAGATCTGGCCTATAGAATTGCCAAGAGTCGGACACAACTGAATGGTTAATGTCATCATCATCACATTCCCAGCAGCCTACTTTGGAAATAATTAAAGTGGAGATTTCATCCTTTCTTCTCTCTCTTTAGCAGCATTCAGTCTGGAGTTAGAAGGAGAAGACAATGTCGTCCCCCCCCCCGTGCAATGAACCAGTAGATATAAAGCCGCTGTAAGGAATATAGCTGTGCAGCAATTGTTAACAATTCATGGTGACTCCAAAATGACAATACATGCAATGATACTATAAAATTGATGTGATTCTCACGATATCTGATACATGATGCCATGATACTCCCTCGTTATCCCGAGGATATTCTATGAATATGGATCCAAAAGGCTATTCGGCAGTTCTATTGGAAGAGGATATGCAGTATGGAGTAAACAGTACTCTATGTAAATTCATCCACTGTGTGTTAATTACTCAAATGTTGAAAAAAAACAGCCCTTGAAAACAGGTTCTGATGTTCAACTTCATCTCAAATTAAGCCCCACCACAGTTTTTTTTTTAAGTCACATCTGGGATGGCCCCATACAACCAGAATATCAAAAATTGCATCTCATATTTCTCTATGCTTGTTTATTTATTAAACTTATATATCACCCATGTCACCACTGAGAGAAATGGGTGACTTCAATGCATTTTCAATGCATTTCATCAGGACGTCTTTGAATTGATGGGAAATGATCTGTTGAGAAAGGAAAATATAAAAAACGAAAGAGATAAATCATAAGCAAAAAAAAATAATCAGTGGCTTTTATGCTAAGGTCACTGTCAGCTGCATAATCGACCAGCAGAAATAGCTCACGACTGGCTTGAAGCTGATTTTTTTTTTTTTTGAGTGCTGAAAGGGGAAGAATGGAATTAGTAGGTATGATTCTATCATATCAGTGATCATTCACACTGTACTGCCTGCCGTCCATTTCAAGATCTCATACAAGACTTGGATGATAATTTTCAAACCTTGAATTGCTCAGGTCTAGAATATCTCCAGAAATGCCTTCTCCACATATGTGTATTTGTATGGGTGTGTGCACGTGCGCACGCAGGCATAGTAAGGTAAAGGTTTCCCTGTCCACTCATATCTGACTCTAGGGCCTGTTGCTCATCTCCATTTCTTGGCCGAGGGAGCCAGGGTTGTCTGAAGACATTTTCCATGGTCATGGCTATATGCCAAGGTGCTTGGAATGCTGTTACCTTCCCACCAAAATGGGATTAATCTACCGGTACTTGCTTGCTTTCGAGCTGCTAGGTGGGCAGGAGCTGGGCAAGGAATGGGAGCTCACCCCATCACGAAGAACCCGGGTCTCGAACCGGAGCTGTCAGTTTTCCAGCTGACAAACTCAGCATCTTTAACCGCTGAGCCATTGCATAGTAGGTACATATATATTTTCCAGGGCCATCGGTCCTTTCCTCTATATTTGCCAAATAATTGTTTAGGCATGTACCTTCATATGAAAGGGCTGCGTTTTCAGTGGTTTCTCACGAGGTTTACTGGTGCTCGTGTTAATGTATTTTCAATGTAAGCAAAGACATACCTCTTCACCAAGGCTTTCTATAATTCTGTCCTTAATTTTAAGTGCAAACACCACATCAGAGTAGATACAATTTATGTTTTATTTAGCATTCGCTAGGGCTCTATACATTCAGAGAGGAAAGGAGGTTGCATCTGGCTATACTGTAGGTCCATCATCCAATGACCTTTGTTCAGACGTTGTTTAGAGATTGTACTCCAGTCATAGAGGGCAACCTGGTCATTCCAGGTCAAAGATGCCACTACTGATTTTGGGTGTGTCCAAATATTGTAATCTGCCCAGATATAACTTTGCTCACAGGTGGATTGGAAATAATTATTGTCATAATAATTGTAGAGTGTTAGGTTATTGTTGTCATCACCTTGGTCTAACCTGCCTACGTGGTTATGGTAATTCTTGCAGACTCACCAGCATTAGTTCCCCTATAAGACTCAATACTGTAAACAGCAAAGAGGAAAAGAAAAATCTTACTCCTAACTCTAGCATCTTTTGATCACTAGGAAATTTAAAAAAATAAATAACTACTAATAAGAGGAAGAAGCTTGATGTTACTTTTGTTTTTTAAGTTACGTCACCACAACCTTGGAAGACCCAACTGATGTATTTTTTTTTCTTTTCTTTTATGGTGCTTCTTTATTTTATACTTTTTTTTTGCAAAAGTTTTTTATTTTTTTCCACACTCCACATATAAACATCAATAAATATACCATAGTATCTTATCAAGTATTAACATAAATTATACATTATTATCCAATTAACCCTCGTCTCTTTTTCTTTTTTCTTTTGCAAATTTTTTTTATTTTTTTCCACATTCCACATATAAACATCAGTACATATACCATAATATCTTATCAGGTATTAACATAGATTACACATTATTATCCAATAATCAAACATAATAATCTTACATATATCATTGCCTAGTTGCTCGTCTGTTTCCCCCATACCATATCATGTCACTCCCCTCTCTCTTACCTGCCTCCCTTTTCTCTACCTTCTTTCTCCTTCTCTCCCTTCTTCCTACTTCCCTCTTCTTCCTTCCTCCGACTTTCTCCTCCTCCTTCTCAACCTCTCCTCACCTCTCTCTTCCTTCTCTCCTCCTCCTTCCTTCTCCTTCTCTTCTCCTACCCTCACTCTTCTTTCTCTCCTCCTCTCCTCTACCTCCTCTTCCTCCCTTTTCTGAATTTTCTGAATCCTCCTTCTCTTTAATTATCATTGTTAATCTGTTCATCTCCACACAATCCAATATTTTCCTGATTACCTCCCCTTCAGAGGGGGCTTTTATTGCTTTCCAATTTTGTGCAAATACAATTCTAGCTGCTGTGATTATATGAATAATTAAACATATATTTTCCTTGTTATATTTCTCTGGTAAAATACCCAACAAGAATATCTCTGGTCTCAACTCTATACGTTGTTTCAAAATCCTTTCTCTCCACATTTGAATTAAAACTCCAATATGCCTTAGCTTCAGCACATGTCCACCACATATGATAAAAAGAACCAGGTATTTGATGACATTTCCAACATTTCATAGATTTATCTTTGAACATTTTAGCTATCCTTTCTGGTGACATGTGCCATCTATAGAACATCTGATGTATTTTTTTGAGCTGTATCCAATCCCTTCCTTGGAAAATGAAATATTTATTTCATTTGTTTAAAAGATTTATATGGCTGACTTGGGCACTTCTGGGATGCTCACACAATGTCGATCAAAATCTGCCTCTAACCCATCCCTATCCTTTGAACGCCACAAGCCATAGTCTATAGCCAGGAAGTTAAATTTCTGTCAGGGATCCAAGTAACAGACCCAACGCAATCAAAACTCTGAGGCCTAGCTGTTCCTCAAAGTACAGATTTATTAGGCATGTCATATTGGCACATCTGGTGAAAACCCGACTGTGAAAATCCCACGGTTTTCCCCACCCAAATTAAAAGTCAAAGTTCTTTTCCCCCGGTCCACCTGTCCATCACATGGTCCAATCTGATCACAGTCCAAACTCCAGTTGGTTTCAGTCCACGCCTCCCCAGCACCTGGTGAGAACATCCTTGGTTCCCAGGAGAAATAATTTTATTTTGACTACAGGTCCCCAGCTATCTCTACCTCCCCCCTCCCGTTCCCACAGTTCTAGCCAGCCCTGCTGTGGCAGCCAGTGGTGAAATCCAATTTTTTTACTACCGGTTCTGTGGGGCGTGGCTTGGTGGGCGTGGTGTGGCTTGGTGGACATGGCAGGGGAAGGATACTGCAAAATCCCCATTCCCTCCCCACTCCTGGGGGGGGAAGGATATTGCAAAATCTCCATTCCCACCCCACTCTGGGGCCAGCCAGAGGTGGTATTTGCTGGTTCTCCAAACTACTCAAAATTTCTGCTACTGGTTCTCCGAACTACTCAAAATTTCCGCTACCGGTTCTCCAGAACCTGTCAGAACCTGCTGGATTTCACACGTGGCGGCAGCCCTGAAGATGCTCCAAAATGGCTTCAGCGTTGACAATTTCTCTGTGTGTATGCCCTAAAAGCATCCTTTGATTTTGATTTCAAATCATGAAAACAAAAACACTTATGGAATTATTTTTTGATGTAGTTCATTACTGACTGGTTGAGGAACCATGATTTCAAATACAGACCCAAAAGGTAGATATGTATGGAGATTCTCAGTCATCCTGGTCATGGTTGTCTCAAAGGTGCTTTCCCCTCCCCGCCCCCAAAGGCAACTGGACTATGTTTTTTTCTTGGGGAAGAAATGTTTTTTCCTTGAAGAAGGAGATGTTTTGCTTCTCATTCAAGATGTTTTTTCAGTTCTGACAGGATGGGGGGGGGGGGAATGGAAGGATTACTTCTGACAGGATGGGGAGCATGGAAGAATCATATCTCTTTGCAGTCATCTGGTCATTAGCACCAGATGACTGCAACAGCTCTCAGAGAGAGTGCTAACGACCAGATGACTGCAAAGAAGTATGATTCTTCCATCCCCCCCACACCCATCCTGTCAGAACTGATGAAGCTTCTTGGATGAGAAGCGAAACGTCTGATTCTTCAAGGAAAAAACATTTCTTCCTCAAGAAAAAACATAGTCCAGTTGCCTTTTGGGGGGAAAAAAAGCACCTTTGAGACTTAAAAGGTAGACATTTCTGCTTTTTTTTTTTACTGGTTATTCCAAATCTCTAAGGGACGTCGCAAATGACAATCGAGCAGTTAGCTATGTTTCTCAGATAATATACTGTATAGGAAGAACCATTTTGCCTGTCTTCAACACAGCCTGAGAATAGCTTCCCGCCACATTGCCCATTGTATCAATCTTATAAGCCACAGCCACCTGTATTTACCATAGGCCAACCTTATTTGTTAATATGAGTTCTGATGGATTTTGTCTAGTTTGCATTTAAATATGTTGTTGAGCTTTTTTGTAATGTCACTGTTTTGCATTTTTTAAGAATTCAGTTCCATTGTCTGCCTCTCCAGAACTATAAATTCACAAATAATGGATAAATGGCACTCAGATTCCAATGTACATATAGATAAATGCATGCTTGACATAAAACTTGAATAATGTTTCCATCTCTTCCATTATCACCTAGCCAAATGTAGTCTATATTGCTCAATGTGTTTTGAGTTGTAGCTAGTCTAGAATAAATACAACCAAATGTATGCCTAGTGAGATTAAACAGTCTGTAAAATAGACCTAATTAACTAAATTGGCCAGAAGTTATTTCGACGCCTTAGCAATATAGAATGGGAAAATATTTTTGGTTCATTTATTTCATTTTTGGATTGTGCCCCTTTATATGAGAATAAGCATTAAAGAATACAAGCATTACAATCTCGCAGACATCCCTCAGCTTCGTTCTGAAAAACCTTAAAACCAATGCTCTATCATCTGTCTGATACAGAAGTTCTTCAGATGATAACAAAATGATAATAATAAACCACATTCTTGGACTTGCCTATATGCTTCCTGAATCAAAGCATTTCATGAGAAAACACATAAAAGTAACTCCATCACTGCAACCAGTGATGTATAAACCTGTTAATTGATGATGTGCACAACATGCTAAGCCATATTTTGTTTGGATTTAATACGGCTGACACCAGATCATGGAAAAGATCACAAAATCGTACACTTGAAAGTTATCTTAAGGCCTCTGAAGACTGTAATTAACAACTTCATTAATAGTAAATCTTATTACTAGCACCAGGCAGAAGTGGGTTCCTCCCGGTTCAGACCGGTTCACCCGAACTGGTAGCAACCCGCTGGTGATGTCACGGAGCCGGTTCGGTCGGTGCCAGTCCGTGGATGCCGCCATCTTTTTTTGGATTTTTTTTTAAAAAAAAATTCTTCTGCGCATGCGCAGAAGCCGAGTTGCCAGCACTGTGCATGCACTGCCATCTTGTTTTTGCCTTTTTTTGGGGGGGGGGAATTTTCAGCACTGTGCACGTGATGCGGGAGAAAGCAAACCGGTGGCGAGGTAAGTTAGAACCCAGCCCGGCACCAGGGGAATGGAAAGAGCTTCAGAACCCTGTTGACCGGACTTAATCATGATTATTATAATTATTAGAACTTAGAATAACTTTATTGTCATTTTGAATGTACACCAATCAGCATACATTAAAATGAAATTTCACTGCATACAGCTCTCAAAGGGTCACCACCTCCAATATACACTACATAAACATGACTAAAAATTAAATAAATAAATAAATATGCATATACACACATATATTATATGACACAGAGAAAGAACACGGTCTAGTCTGGATGTATACATGTATATGGCGAGAAAAACGAATCTTGCAAGTTTAGCAGACGGATGGCACAGGGAACAAAGCTGTTACAGAATCTAGTAGTCCTGCTGGAAATACTTCGAAAGAGGGGAGCAACAGAAACAGATCATAAAGTGGGTGTGTAGAGTCTCTAACAATGCTTTGAGCTCTAAGCACATAGCACTTATAAGCAGTATCCTGAATAACAGGAAGTGAGCTTCCTATAATCTTCTCGGCTGTCCTTACCACTCTCTGTATGGACTTTCTATCTGAGGCACTGCTGACACCAAACCAAAAAGTGATGCAGTTTGTTAAAACACTCTCAATCGTGCCTCTGTAAAAAGTGGCTAGGACAGAAGGAGAAAGATGTGCTCTCCTCATCCGATGCAGGAAATGCAGACACTGGTTTGCACGTTTCACTAAGGATGACGTGTGGAGAAACCAATTCAGATTGTTAGTTATCTGCACCCCCAGATGTAAAATAGACTTGCTCATACCTGCAAACACACTTTAAACATCCGCTTTTCAAAGATACAGGGAGTCCTTAACTTACAACCATTTGTTTAGTGACCAACACAGCATCCCCACAGTAAAATGATCCAAATTCAGGCTCTTGACAAACCAGCATTTATTACTGACGATTGCAAGTGGCCCATGTGATCACCATTTGCAAACTTCGCAGCTGGCTTCTCACAAGCAAAGTTAGTTGGGAAGCTAGATTCACGTAACATGATTCACTTAAGAACTGTAGGGATTCACTTAACAACCATGGCAAAAAAAAAAAGCTTGTAAAATCGGGCAGGACTCACTTAACAACTGCCTTGCTTAGCAACATAAATTCTGGTCATAACTTGAGGACTATCTGTACTCACTTTGAGAAACATTTTATTTACGCTGCTAGCTTACCAACAATTGCCCGATTTTACACTGCAGGTTTTAACCTAAGCAGTAAACTGTTGTGATAATGCAATATACTTTTCATTGGTGACGCTGCTGAAAAGATTTTCTTATTTCTTTGTGTTGGTATCCATGCATCCCTTCGTAGCGATGCAGGATTTTATCAAGTGGCATTATTTTCCCAGCTGTGCCTTTCTCAAACCTCATGCTGACAATTTTTCATCTTTTCCGGAGACACCTGCGTGGACCCTTAGCCCTGCTCTGTATACATTAACTGCACCAACTTCATTTGTCAGTTGTATAGGCCTGTCTGCCCTCCGAGCTGGTTTTCATTATAGGCCCCTGACATTTATTTTCTGATGTTCCTCTGTTCTATTCTTCTCTGTTCTTTGAAGTGCTTTTGTGTTAGAAAAAACCCTAGCACAATATAAATAAAATGATGACACTCATTATTAGCATGAAAAAAACATTCTGTTCCAATTATGTTTATGTTCTCCCTCTCCGCTTCAACTCCTTCATTTGAAACAATAAGGATTACGAATAAATAAACAAGGAGAGAAGTGGAAAATTAAGGGCTTGAAAACCAAAGTGGAAGATCTGATAAAGATATATATGTGTGTGTGTGTGTGTGTGTGTGTGTGTGTGTGTGTGCGCGCACACATATATACATATACACACATACATATAGATATACACATGCACACATACACATATATATATATACACATACATATACACATATACATATATACACATACACACACATACATACATACACACACATATACACACACACATGTATATATACACACATATATATACACATATACATATATATATATATATACACACATACTTATACACACACACCGTTTCCCTGAAAATAAGCCCAACCCCGAAATAAGCCCTAGCATCTTTTATACGTATGTGCCTGGCCACCTGCCCATTTTGTCTGGTTGCTCGCGGTGTCACGGCCACGAGGTGTGACGGGGGGGTGGAGCTGCCCCACTTGCCCTGCACTGGCTTACCTCAGGGCCCCGCAGCCAGGCCATCCACGCCCTGACACCTGCCTCACGGTGGGAGCACCAGTAGCCATATGCAGCAGGAACCCACGCTGGGTGGGGCTGCTGGAGCCGCCGCTGCGAGGTGAGGCAGGTGTCGGGGTGTGGGTGGCCTGTCTGCGGGGGCCCTGAGGCAACCCAGTGCAGGGTGTGTGGGGCAGCTTCACTCCCCCTGCCTCGCGGCAGTGGCTGCACTGGTATGCTGCGCAGCCTCCTGCCGAGAGAGAGAGAGAGAGAGAGAGAGAGAGAGAGAGAGTGAGAGAGTGAGAGAGAGAGAGAGGAATGGAATGGAATGGAATGGAATAGAATGGAATGGAAAGAGGGAGAGAGAGAGAGAGAGAGAGACAGAGAGAGAGAGAGAGAGAGAGAGAGAGAGAGAGAGAGAGAGAGAGAGAGAGAGAGAGAGAGAGAGAGAGAGAGAGAGAGAGAGAGAGAGAGAGAGAGAGAGAGAGATACGTTTAATGCATAGTCAGGCGAATATTATTATTCATGGACATCTAAAACTACTTTTTTGCTAGCCAATAAAACAGTTCTACCAAATGAAAAGGTCATTGTTCAGATGTATCCATTTCACAGATTTTCACATGAGGAAATGTGTAAACTGCCAAAAATAATTAATTAACAGTGATTTAGACAGAGGCTGTTTGACATCTGCTTCTAGCAACTGTTGAATCAAATTGAAGCAATCAAATTATGACCAATACCTCTCATTGTGTATATATATATGTGTGTATATATACATGTGTGTGTATATGTGTGTGTATGTATGTATGTGTGTGTATGTGTATATATGTATATGTGTATATGTATGTGTATATGTATATATATGTGCGCGCACACACGCACACACACACACACACATATATGTGTGTGTGTGCGTGTGCGTGTGCGTGTGTGCGCGCACATATATATACATATACACATATACATATAGATATACACATTAATTAATTAACAGTGATTTAGACAGAGGCTGTTTGACATCTGCTTCTAGCAACTGTTGAATCAAATTGAAGCAATCAAATTATGACCAATACCTCTCATTGTGTATATATATATGTGTGTATATATACATGTGTGTGTATATGTGTGTGTATGTATGTATCGGGTGGGTTCTAACCTCGCCGCCAGTTCGCTTCCACGCCACGTGGCTGCGTGCGCATTGCACACTGTGTGGCTGTGCCGCACAGGTGCTTGCATGCTTCGTGCACGCGGCCGTGCATGCGCAGTGTCGAAAACTCAGCTTCTGCGCATGTGCAGAAGCATTGAAAACCAAAGTGGAAGATCTGATAAAGATATATATGTGTGTGTGTGTGTGCGTGTGCGTGTGCGTGTGTGCGCGCACATATATATACATATACACATATACATATAGATATACACATTAATTAATTAACAGTGATTTAGACAGAGGCTGTTTGACATCTGCTTCTAGCAACTGTTGAATCAAATTGAAGCAATCAAATTATGACCAATACCTCTCACAAACTCATTTGCCAACATTGCTGCTGTACAGCAGATTGTTATATATGTTTGATATGCTCTGAAAGTACACATTTAATATACAATTAGGTCCAAGAAATGGCTAGATGGCTAATCTAAAATTATGTCAATGAAAAATATTTTCGAAGCTTTACCAGAATTAGACATTTTATAGGTGATTTTCAGTCTATCTGTAAGGTAACAGTAGTTTTATCTAGAGGAAAAACATGTCAGTTGTCTTTTTTGGACTATTATCATTTGCTTGACAAGCCAACTTCACCTACGCTAAAATTCCCTTTTTTCTGTGCAACAATGAAAGGTACTGGAATCCTGTTCTCTTTGGCTTTTGACTACCATGGATAGCAAGGATCAAAGTGCTTTATAATGAGAAAAGTAGGAAGTAAGGAAGGAAGGAAGGAAGGAATGAAGTAAGGAAGGAAGGAAGGAAGGAAGGAAGGAAGGAAGGAAGGAAGGAAGGAAGGAAGGAAGGAAGGACTGATTTAAGGTAATGGACAGGTCACATGATTTGCATGCAACCTGTCAGAAATGTAGTTTTTGGATTTCTCTTAAAACAAACCACAGGAAAAAACAATCAAAGAATTGATGGCTGAACAATTCATTCAATTGATTGATTGACTCACATGCTACTCAAAACTAAAGATTCCCAGAGAATTTGAGTATTTTAAAGTCTGTTTATTAAAGGGAGGGGAAAAATTGGTAAAACTTAAAGCATGTACAACTAGAAACACAGAGGAAGAAAACTAAATTATAAAGCTCCGTTACCATAGAAAAGTTATTAATAATATATGTTAACAAAATGCTTATGTGTACAGAAAATCCTTGGGTGCTGGAAAGATAACAAAGAAGTCATCAGGCTTCCCACCATGCAGAGGAAGAAGCAGTTCAAAGCTGGGACCACCATTAAGAAGTCAGTAAGGGGCGTGCATAAGCGCACCAGCGTGCCTACCGTCCCTGTCCTACTGTCCTATTGTCCTCATCTATCTGTATTCACTTTGATTATGTTTATGTTTATACCTATACCTGCTATCTTGTACATGTTTGACAAACAAATAAATAAATAAATAAAATAAAAAGTCCCATTCCTGGGCAGCATCTCACCATGCTTCTTTGTGGGAGGCATGCCGAACAGACCCTCTGAAGTTGATGTGAGGGTTTGAGTAAGGACACCGTGAAAAAGACATTATTTGAAATACAGAACTATTGTTCCAAAACTGCGTAGGGCATTATTAGTTAAACAGCCTCATGAATTGGGATCATAAATCAACAGAGAGAACATGAAGATCATGTCAGCTGGCACAGAATTAGGCATAACGGCTTGATCCTGTCAGTATTTCTCCTGCTACAATTTCTAGCAGGTAAAGCATCCAGTCCTTTTTCAAGGAGAACTCTACATGCAATGCAATGCTATAATCCAGGCAGAAAGTTGTTTATAAGGATGTGGTTTATTGAAGCAAGGTTAATTGAGGGACCATCTCACCCCACTGGGATTGGCCCGTACCACTTGTGCCAGCAGAGGAGGCAGGCTGCAGGTCCTGTCAGTCCAATTATTCCACCTGGTGGGGTCCAGGAGAAGGGCCTTCTCTGCTGTTGCTCCTGCCTTCTGGAACATCTTGCCCAGAGGTGGGATTCACCCGGTTCGGAACGGTTCGGGTGAACTGGATATTAATTTTACATCCGGTTCGGCAAACCAGTAGTTCCGATGACCAGCTGACCCTGCCCCGCCCCTCCCAGGAGTCCCCACACGGCCCATTTTGGATCCCAGCTAAGTGCAGGGGGCATGTGGAGCCTGGGGAGGTGGAAAACGGGCCTCCCAGAGGCCCATGGAGTGCAAAAATGGGCCTATTTCCAGCCTCTGGAGCCCAGGGAGGTTGAAAACGGGCCCTCCACAGCCCATTTTTGCTCCCAGGATGCTGCAGGGAGGCCCAAAATTGGTGCGGCGGTCGCACCCCCCGCAGCCCGTTTTTGCTCCCAGGGGGGTGCAGGAGGCTGGGTGCTGCCTGTCACACCCCCTGGCCACGCCCACCCAGCCGGTCATTAGGGCAGAGAACCAGTTGTTAATTTATTTGAATCCCACCATTGATCTTGCCCCCCAATGTGAGGTTGGCCCCAACTCTCCTATCTTTTTTTTAAGGGCCTAGAGATGTGGCTCTTTCAGTCGGCTTGGAGCCCCAGCGGGGGAACAGTGCAATGGAGGTGGTTGATTAAGTAATAACAGATCCCACTTCCCCCCCATTCCACACCCCCCTTCCCCTTGTGTCCTTGATTTTAATGTCTGATTTTAACTTTTTCTGTTTTAACTGTAGATGTAACTGTAAGCAGCCCAGGGTTACCTTATGGTAAGTTGGGCAGCCAATAAATTTTATAAATAAATAAATAAATCACTACCCAAACTGGAACATAGATGACATCTAGTAAAATGTATATTTTGGGATACCCTCGGGTTGTTTAACTGATTCTTCAGCTACACTGCAAAAACTCTTTCAGAACAAGCTGAAATACCACTCTCTGGACAGATAACCAGCCCATTAAGAACACTTCTGTCTTGCCCAACTGGAGATTCAATTTATTGACTGCCATTATTATAAACAGATTCACTATCATAAACAGGTGTTGAATGATTAAACACTTCCACTGCTTCACTTAGATCTGATCAAAACCTGCACACTAATGGCAATATACTCTCAATCTCCAGATGGTCTCATTTAACATTTTATGTAGCTGTACAGTGGATAATGTAGAAAAATGAAAGATACCATGAGATGGATGAGATGGTACATTACCTTTTAAAAAACAGTCTTCCAAGTATGACTGGAACCACCGTAAAGTTCTGAAAGATTTTCCAAAAAGTAAACCAGATCGGGATTGAAAAGCCCAGGAACTCAATGTAATGAAACATTTTCCAGAAAGAACAGAAAATACCGATTTACTTGGACTCATGGTCTGCCTCAATCAGCATAAGAAATCTACATCTGTTCAGTTTGTTTCATTATTAAGCAATAAAAAGTTTGAACAAAAGAACTGTCTTGTGCTAATTAGACCACAGACACTGTTTGATTAAAAGAAAGAACCCATTACCAGAATAATACTGGTTGTAACCTACAGTTAACACTTGAATCCACTCAAACATAAGTTGTAGCTTGTAATGGACAATGAAACACTGCATTTTCTCAGACTGGGTGGGAGAACCTTAATTGCATATAGACAACCACCCAAACATCCAATTTAACGCAGACTTTCACAAGCAACAAGAATCAATATGGCAATTATGCCACCATGCAGACCAGACTCTTCAACAAACCCAGATGTCTACCAACAGCAATAAATCCACATCTACACCACCAGCATCATTATAGGCCCCAACAAATACACATACAGGAATGGAAGTTCCTTCAGATGCACTTCTTCTAATGTGATAGATGCCATCACCTGCTGACTGGATTCCTTGTAAGAGAAATGGGACAAACTTTGCACAAAAGAGTTTATGGACACAAACTTGACGTAAGGATAAGGTAAAATCAGAGTATTTCAACTTCTGAGGACACTCCATTGCAGCCTTTTGAAAAACAAACTTTAACAGCACCATGAAAGATTGCTGAACTCACGAGCCCTCAACATCAAAGAAAAAGAAGACAGCTGATCAGAAGATAGAACAACAACAACAACAACAACAACAACAACAACAACAACAACAACAACAACAACAACAACAACAAAGAGGCCCAACCACCATCCCAATCCAAGACCTTGGCCTACAAGGTTGCCTTCTAGGTTACATAGAATACCATATTCTTGAGGTAAAACTGGGCTTTGGTTACAAATTCTGACTAAAATGTGCCCCGATCTTACATCCATACATTAAATGTTGCATGTAGGATAAATACCTTGTGCATCAGGTATGTCATTTCCTGCAAGAGCCCCTGTTCATTGATATTCATGCCTCAGCAATCTCTTCATATATATATATATATTTGTCAGTATATATGTATGAGAAAATCAGTGTGGTGACTCTTTTTAGGCACTGAAATTCATCGGATGATTTGCACCAATTATTCTCTCACAGCCCTAGACTGAGAAATCAAAAAGCCTCTATTTACTAACCTACCAGGGCCACCTTGCCTGATGATAGACAGATTGATTAAAGATCAATCATCTATATAATTACAAAAGAATACTCATGTTAGACTGGGTTCATACATTGTCCTAACCATTTCTACTGAATACACTTACAATAAGTAGATTCCCATCTTATTATAAGCCAGAAGTCATTGTTTACAAACCAAAATGGCTGTGCTCATTTTGCACTTCAGGATATGTCAAAACCAAACATTTACAGTTCAAGGCGACGTGCAAATCTAGCCATCAAATCCATTAAAAACAAAAGAAGATAAATTTTAGGAAATATCTTATAACAACCGCTCTTAATCTTGGGCCTGGAAGCCATTGTTCTCAGGACAGCTGTGAAAAGGGCAAAACTTCACACTTCATACATATCTGTCATGCATAGACTGAAAGTATTATTGAAATAAAATTGGTCCAAGTGTGCTCTACAATGGACTTAATTTTGTTTAATTAATTTTATATCTTGCCTTCCACTTGGAATACATTAATTTAAATGTACTTCAAATAAATCCATTCGTCATTTATTTATTTTATTTTATTTCTTTGGGATGAATGCCATCCTCTCAAAGCAAATGGTAATTTAGGACATTTGTTAAAACTTGCAGCCTTAACAATAAGCCCACACAGAGAGGGAGTGTCTCACAAACATAGCAGATGCATAAAAGATGCAGTTTTGTGTCTTTTTTTCTTTCTCCCAAATATCCTTCCATATTTTTCCATAAAAATGTATTTAGTTGCTCTTTGTACAGATACTACTGTTGATGCATTACCCAATTATGGTAAAAAAAAACTTACTGAGAAGCAAAAGATCACTGTTTTAATTGTCTGTTTTGCCAATTACAACAAGCAGAGTACACATACTCATACTTCAAAGTCTCCCCAAAACATGTTCTACCAGGTTTTCATGAGGAAAATGCATTTCACCATAACTAGATAATCTGCAAAAACTTCTCTTTATTCATCCATTTCTGTTGACTCTATTTCCCATGAATACAGGACATCACACAATCCGGGGAAGAAGTCAGCAGTAGCTATGATTTTCAGCTTCACCAAAAGATTCTTCTTTTGATATTTTATTTAGCTAGATAGTTTATAGATATATAAGACGACCTCACTCAAAGCAACTGTGGCTTGTCTGGATAGCAAGGCTGAAGAAAAGTGAATATCATTAGGTACTGAAGTAGATACGAAGAGACACAGGTTGGCGTATTCAAAAAAAGGTTCATTGATACAGGTAGTCTTTGACTTACGACCACAACTGAGCCCAAAATTTCTGTTGTTAAGTGAGACATTTGTTATGTCTCACTTAATTTGCCCCATTTTACAACCTTTCTTGCTAGAGTTGTTAAGTGAATCACTGCAGTTGTTAAGTCACTAACATGGTTGTTAAGTGCATCTGGCTTCTCCATTGACTTTCTTTGTCAGAAGGTCACAAAAGGTGATCACACGACCCCAGGACACTGCAATGGTCATAAATAAAGCATCTGAATTTTGATTACATCACCATCGAGCCGTGGTGGCACAGTGGTTAGAATGCAGTACTGCAGGGTACTTCTGCTGACTGCCGGCTGACTGCAATCTCACCAGGCTCAAGGTTGACTCAGCCTTCCATCCTTCCGAGGTTGGTAAAATGAGAAGCCAGATTGTTGGGGACAATATGCTGACTCTGTAAACCGCTTAGAGAGGGTTATACTGTGAAGCGGTATATAAGTCTAAGTGCTATTGCTATCGGGATGCCACAATGGTCGTAAGTGTGAAAAACATTCAAAAGTCAGTTTTTTCAGTGCTGTTGTAACTTCAAATGGTCACTAAATGAAGTGTTGTAAGTCGAGGACTACCTGTAATATCTTGATGGTGAATCTAAGGCTGGAGAGCTGACTGGTGACTTTAAGATAACGTGTGAGTCTACTTCACAAGAGACATCTGGATTATTGCATTGTGCTTCACGTGGGGATGTGCTTGAAAGACATTAGAAAACTACAACTGATCCAGAATGTGGACAGTTTTGGAGGCCCCCAGGGTGGCACATGTAACACCACTCTTACGCAAGCTGCACTGGCTGCCGATCTGCTTCTGGGTACAAGTCAAGTTGTTGCAGGGGTGGGTTCCTCCTGGTTCAGACTGGATCGCCCGAACCGGTAGCAACCCGCTGGTGACATCACGGATCCGGTTCGGTCGGTGCTGGTCCGTGGGCGCCGCCATCTTTTTTTGTGCATTTTTTGTGCATTTTTTCCTGTTTGGAAGGTTTTTCCTGTTCTGCTGCTTGAAAAAGGGCTCTCCCGCCCGCCCCTGGGTTTATACTGACCTTTATTCCTTTGCCCGAAGCACAGCTGATCAGCTCCTCAGCTGTGTTTTGGGCTGATTGCAGCTACTGAGCATGTGCGGAAGCAAAATTGCGCGAGGGAACGCGCGCGCACGAGCGGAGCAAGCGCGCGCATGCAAAACGTCGCGATGCGAACCGGTGGGGAAGGTAAGTGGAACCCACCCCTGAGTTGTTGGTTATTACCTTTGAAACCCTGTATGGCCTGAGTCCAGAATATCGGCAGAATCCAATGGGATTGGCCTGCCCCACTCTTGCTAACAGAAGGGACCTTCTGCAGATCCCATCAGCTGAGGAATTTCAGCTGGTGGGATCCAAGAGAAAAGCCTTCTTTGCCATAGCTCCTGCCCTTTGGAACATCTTGCCTCAGGAGATAAGATCCTCCCTTCTCTCTTTTAGCCTTCAGGAAAGTCCTTAAAACCTTGCTATGCTGACTTCCATGGGATCCTGAAGGAGAAGCTGCTGTCTAGAGATGTTTGGTACACCAACAGAGAAGACACTTCATTTCTCCCCTCCAAAACCTTGCTTTTTAGCTTAATTTTTTTTTGTAATTTTAATCCATTTCTATATTGATAATTGTTGAGTTTCATTATATCTTGATGTAAGCCGCTCAGAGTTGCCTGAACTGCGAGATGGCGGCAAATAAATTTGATAAATAAACAGGTGGTCCTTGACTTACAACAGTTTGTTTAGTGACCATTTGAAGTTACAACAATACTGAAAAAAGTAACTTATGACCATTTTTCACACTAGATTTTACACTCAGATGCTTGACAACTGACTCAAATTTATGACAGTTGCAGTGTCCCGGAGTGATGTGATCCCCTTTTGTGACCTTCTGACAAGCAAAGTCAATGGGGACGACAGATTCACTTAACAACCGTTACTATTTTATTTAACAACTGCAGTGATTCACTTAACAAATGTGGCAAAAAAAAGTTGTAAAATGGGCCAAAACTCACTTAACAAATTTCTCACTTAACAACATAAAGTTTGGGCTCGATTGTGCTCTTAAGTCGAGGTCTACCTGTAAAAATCAGGACAACTTTTGGATGGATTAAGATTACACTTTTATGTAACATGATTCTGTGATTTGCCAAGGACCACCTAAATGAAGAAGACTATGTTGGTTGATTTTCAAATCTGGAAGGGTCTGGTTCTGTTTTGTTTTCTTTTTGCTTTTTCTAGAAGCTAGATGCATCTTATTATTTTTATTTATTTCCCTATCTAAAACCAGTAGAATACAATGCCTCTGTTGTCCAGCAGGTTGCTTCCAAATTTAAGCAATGCAATCAGGAGCATGGTTGGAAGCCATCAAAAACAAGTTCTGGAGCCACAAGGAATAAGCAATCATCTAAAACAAGCATAGCCTTTCCTTATGGTCACCTTTTCTTTATTATCCTCTGATTTTTTTTTATTAATTCCAGTTTAGGAAACAAGAAGGAATAAGACAACTGCTACCCACCAGGCAAGGAATATTATCAAACTAGCCCATAGTTCATCTCTTATTGTTTCTTGAAAGAAGATGCACATTTCATTCAATCATATACCAGTAGGTAATGTGCTCTAAAGAGGAGAGAAGAGTCTATTATGGGATTATTTCTTCACTCTGACAGTGACAGCACTGAGAGTGGGAGGGAATCTTTGAGTAGGTAGGTCCCTAATGAAATCAACCTCCATTTTGAACCATTCCATAGAGCCAGTGTGGTGCAGTGGTTAAAGGCATAAGGCTAGAAAGCGGGAGATTGTAAATTCTAGTCCTGCTTTAGGCAGAAAGCCAGCTTATTGATTTGGGCTAGTCACTCTCAATCCTAAAAAGCAGGCAATGACAAACCACTTCTGAAATCTTGTCCAAAAAAAAAAATTCCTTCAGGGACTTGTCCAGGTAGTTGCAAGGAGTCAGCACTGTCTCAAAAGCATAACAAAAATAGTTCCATGTGCTTTTTCTTATCATGATGTCTTGTTAGGGAAGGAATTGCTGTATTATGACACCAGCCAGTTCCTACCTGGAAGTACCTTACCTTATTAAAAGTGTTATTTATATCTATTTTAGAAAGTTCTGAGAAAGGGAGAACCCATTATAAATCATATTCCAGTATAAATAGCCACAGAACACAGACTGGAGGGGAAAATGGAAAAACAAGGCAGCAGGATGAGGACAAAATGAATACTTATGAAAAAAGATGGCTCATTGGAATATTTTGTAGCACCTAAATATGAAGGGGAATAGAATGTTTATAAGTGAATAAAACATCAACCAAAGCAAGGACCCAAAGATGCTTCTAAACAATGAATCACATAATGGATCACTGGAGAAACAGGAATAAAATTTGGGTACCAAAGTAATATAGCAGGTTTTGTCCAAAGCATCTTTAAGCCTTTAGGTTTAACAGAAAGAGAATTAAGGCCATGCAGTTTAATATGTTTGTAATCTGGTGATGTTGTTACGTAGATGATTCAAAAGTACTTACCTTAAATATATAGATAAGGAAAAGCTTTCTAACAAACTTGGAATCTGCATGCAAACACCTTTTTTGATGTACAAATCATGTAGATGAAATACTGAGGCATTTAGAAAGCTCAATTACATATGAGATAGTGAAGGCCAGATCAAGAATGTAGTTCTCCAGGTGCTTCCAGGTAGAAAGCATCTACTCAGACTGGCTGAATATCATAATACAGCAATTCCTTCCTTAACAAGATGTCAAACTGGGATCCCTGGTCTAGAGACAAGCTTACAAATCAACATGTTGCTGCCTGCAATTCACCACCTTGGAAGTAGATGGAGAGGAGCAGCACAAATATATGAAGAAAGAGCGAATGCATTGAGAGGAAGGGAAAAATCAAGAAATGTCATGTTCAGATGGAACTGTGAGGCCCTCAAGGGGGGGGGGGGGGGGGGGGGGGGGGGGGAGGGGAGGGGGAGGAGGAGGAGGAGGAGGAGGAGGAGTTAGAAACCAGGATGGTTTTCACAAGAGATCAGTGAAGTTCATGTCAAGTAGATTTAGGTAGTTTAGCTTCTACTTTTAATTTCTTTTTCTTTGGCCATTTTTCATGGTGTTCTTCACCCCAAAAGACCATGAATAGGTATGTATGTAGATATAAGTAAATAAATGAACATTCAAAACTTGTTTTTTTCCCCTAAACATTGCTAAATGGCCATTTCTCTCCCAGTGCACAACGCTTTGAGTTGGTCCCAAGCCTGAGAATGTATCTATTTACAGTTGACAAATTAAATATATAATACCAAACTATGCATGTAAAGTAAATTTTAAGTAACTGGGCAGGAAATCTTTCTTTTTCCTTATGGAAGTGTGTAGAGACTGGAGGAAGAGAGATACAGATCAGGGGTGGGTTCTAACTTACCTCGCTGCCGATTCGCTTCCTCCCATGCCGCGTGGGCGTGCCGCATGGGCGCGCACACACACTTTGCGTGCATACGCAGTGCTGAAAAATCCCCAAAAAAATCAACCCCCCCCCCAAAAAAAACAAGATGGCGACGCATGCGCAGTGCCGGGAAGTCGGCTTCTGCACATGCGCAGAAGAAAAAAAAACCGGGAAAAAATTCAAAAAAAAATTCAAAACAATTTTTTAAAAAAAGATGGTGGCACCCACGGACCGGCACCGACCGAACCGGATCCATGATGTCACTGTGACATCACCAGCGGGTCGCTACCGGTTTGGGCGAACCAGTCCGAACCGGGAGGAACCCACCTCTGATACAGATGCTCAGCCCTTAGAAATCCAGAGGGAACGACTTAGCAGAGTGCCAGCCTCTTCTCTAAGCTTGCTTCCTGATGTACTGAAAGACGTCATTAACCTTCCTCTCTTGCTTCTCTCCTTCTCCTGTCATTCTTTTATATCTAAGCATTACTTAAGAAGTACACAAAAGGGTAGAAGCCGAAGTACTCATAATGGCACTTACTTCATTAAAGGCTTTGGAGCACATGTATTTTAGAACAATAGTTTCATAAGCCAACAGCACTGATTTACAAATCTAAACTTTCCAACCTTGGAGAGTTGGATGACACGGAAGAAATTCACAAGAAGCTGCAGGTAGTCTGTGCTTTTCATTGATAAGCAATTCAGCTCGTCCCTGCCCAGGTTGGCCATGATAGACACAAAAGTGCCTTAGAAGTCCTGCCACAAAATTCCTATTGAATAAAACACTGTACCAATCTTTGATGATAACAGGTCCCTGTCGTCTTTTAGCAGAACAGCCTGACTTTTCCCTTCAATATAAACATTTATGACGGGTTTTTAATTCTAAAGCCCTATCAGAGCCAAGAGGAATTTCTCTATCTGTCTGAAAATCCCTAGTGGAATAGAAAGTACAGGGCTGCTCACATCCAGCCAATTACAGCCCTTATTTGTGACCCCAAAGTGAGGATGTGTCAGCATGAAATGCACTCAAAGCTGAACCCAACCATATTAAACAGCTGCTGCTCTTTAACCCAAACCAGGTCGTTTTTAATGACTTGGCACATTGCAGCACTTACCATCAGAAGGAAGACTTTACTGCTGTTCTGGGCTGACAGCCTGCCAAAAGTAGGGAGCGGGAGGGATACTCAGTGACAATGCTAGCAAGAATGCTTTGTATTTATTTGAAATAAATTTAAGGCTGCACTTCCGTAATCCAATTAAAGGGAGTTAGATCCATTAAACTCCTATTTCTGAGTGCAGCGTGCACAGATTCTACATTATGAAGTGAAAGATTCCTCACATAGAAATGTATAAACTTTTTGCAGCTCATATATCCCATACTAGAAAAACAAATATAATAGAATTATTACTGTTGCTGTTGTTATTGGTTTCATCATCGCTCCTGTAATTTTCCCTTTTCTTATAACAGTTCTTCTTTCCGGGGAACACTCTGCAAAATTACAGTTAGTGCCTAGATGAAATGAATCAGACAGTGAAGATGCAAAGAGTGCAGAAGGAAGAGAAATGCAGAAAATATCAAAACTAAAATGAGCAGAAAGAATTTATAAAATGTATGGACAGATTTCAGTGCGCTGAATTAAATGTTTATTGTTCTGGAGTTTAGCATTCTGTTTTTCTAGGTTCAGAAGCTAACACATCTTCAGACTGCCAAAGTTGAGAAAAATTGGGCTAGACTGTTGAAAAAGAAGGTACTGAGTCACTTCTTTGCTGTTACCAAGAAAATGATGTGAAGGAGATGTTATCTTTTTTTAACATCGCTGACAAGGACTATGAATGCAGATGTCTTTAGTAGATACTTCAATGCACTGATTTAGTCCTGGTTTTCCCTTAATTACCGTATATTTTGCCTAGGATTGTCCTGTACTTATTTCGTACCTCCTGTTCTCTTTTTATTTATTTACCATTTGTTTGTATGCTAGTTTATTTGATGATGCTTCTTTGAGGAAGGAGTTACTTGGATGGGGAGAAACTTCTGTTTTACATTTTATGACTGGAGAAAATTCTCCACCAAGGCCAGGAAAAGCAATTCTTCCATTTCATAGCAAGGCCTCGTATCTTTAATAAGTGGAAGCATTTCATTCCAGAATTACCATGCCTAGTTACGGCAGCGTTAGTCCAGTCATGCATTAAGTTTTTCCCCACATCATGTCTTTCTTGTTGTTTTCATTTATAATGATAATGATCCAGTCCAGTGCCAAAATTTGGCATGTTCTCTATTGCAATAGCCAGGAAAATACTATTGTCAACTGCTGATATAACATGTTATCTTCTGTTCCACATCACCACATTCATGTTTCAGTTATCAAAAAGATTCATGTGATATTGAAGAGCACAATGGATTTTTGGAGAATGATAGCACATCAGCTATAATCCATTTTTTAAAATGCATCATACAGTTCAGGACGAACAAACAAACCTTACCTATTGAGATGTTGTTAATTTTCACTGTATGTAAATTCTCTGTCCAAATCTGGACCAGCATGATGGCTGAGGAATTGTGGGGACTGAAGTCTACCTGTCAGACTGCCCACAACCTAAACCTCTAAATTGAAACGATCCTTGGCTCCATTTGTTGAGAAAGGTATAGTTTTATTAGAGGTCAAGTGTATTGCAGCATTGCAATGCATCAAACCTAAGTCCCGCAATCCACCACCTAACATGCAACCCCTCATCACCCAACCCAACATCCAACCTACCATCATCCAAAACCAACCTCTCATCATCCAAAACTAGGCATGCACGCCCCTTACTTCCTCAATATCTACCACTGCTGATCTTAAATGCAAGCTAATTAATGCAAGAAGCATCGTAAACAAAATACCCGAACTCCTCCTCTTACTAAAAACTGCTAAATTCGACATTATATTTGTCTGTGAAACATGGCTGAACGCATCCCTCCCTGACTCCATTATCCAAGTAAGAGACTATCATGTTTACCGGTCCGATCGCGAGACCCGCAGAGGAGGTGGAGTTGCCCTCTTCTACAAAAAATCACTAATGCACGCCCCTTACTTCCTCAATATCTACCACTGCTGATCTTAAATGCAAGCTAATTAATGCAAGAAGCATCGTAAACAAAATACCCGAACTCCTCCTCTTACTAAAAACTGCTAAATTCGACATTATATTTGTCTGTGAAACATGGCTGAACGCATCCCTCCCTGACTCCATTATCAAAGTAAGAGACTATCATGTTTACCGGTCCGATCGCGAAACCCGCAGAGGAGGTGGAGTTGCCATCTTCTATAAAAAATCACTAAACCTAAAAAATATC
>QLTV01003690.1:2427174-2446252 GCA_003457575.1 Thermophis baileyi | reverse complement strand
AAATATACCCAAGGTGTTGGTTGTTACCTCTAAAGCCCTACATGGCCCAGGACCAGTTTATCTGCGTGACCGCCTTCTGCCACACTCCTCCCAACGACCAGTGAGGTCGCACAGGGCCGGCCTTCTCCAGGTCCCGTCAGCCAGACAGTGTCGGCTGGCGGGTCCGCGGGGGAGGGCCTTCTCTGTAGCCGCGTCGACTCTGTGGAACCAACTTCCCCCCAAGATCCGTACTACCCCCACCTTACTGGCCTTCCGTAAAGCCGTTAAGACCTGGCTTTTCCGGCAGGCCTGGGGCCAAAGGTTGTTCTGATTGGCCCATGCATGGTTGTGTGAATGTTTTATTTTAAATATAGTTGGGTTTTTTTCCCCTTTCTTTTTTAAATTGTTTTTATATGTTTTATTTTTTTATGATGTAAGCCGCCCAGAGTCCTTCGGGAGTTGGGCGGCATATAAATTTTATAAAATAAAATAAAAATAAATAAATAAATGTTAAAGTTGCCAAGATTGAAAAACACAGTTCTAGAAATTCCCTTCATGATGGGGTGTCTACAAGGGGGTGGGGTCAAGGTAGGAGGTGCATCCGTACATTTTACAGCCAATCCTTTTTTTAACATATGTGTAATTCATATAAAGTGGGTTGCGGTTTACAATATCATTTTTATTTATACTTCCAGACCTAGACCCAAAACTATGGTTGAAAAACTTCCCAAAGCTATCTTGAAGTTTTGAACATCCATTCTTTGCAAACATCCCTGGCCTGGAACCAGAGGTGGGTTCCTCCCGGTTCGGACCGGTTCTCCCGAACCGGTAGCGACCTGCTGGTGATGTCACGATGATGTCACCGATCCGGTTCAGTTGGTGCCGGTCCGTGGGCGCCGCCATCTTTTTTTTTGAATTTTTTTGAATTTTTTATTTATTTTTTTCTTCTGCGCATGCGCAGAAGCCGAGTTTCCGGCACTGCGCATGCCTCGCCATCTTGTTTTTGGCATTTTTTTTAATTTTTTTAAAAAAAAATTTGCACTGCGCATGCGTGCGCACCCACAAGGCGCGGCCACCCGGCACAGGAGGAAGCGAACCGGCAGCGAGGTAAGTTAGAACCCACCCCTGCCTGGAACCCCTATCTCCAAAGTACTGGGAGAAGCTGGTATGGAGTTCTCCAAAGAGACAATGATTTCATCAACTTTTGAAATAATAATAATCACACTAACTGATTATAAGCAACCACATAACACAAACACCAAAATGATTCACTGGAACACCTGTAAAAATTACCTTGTGTCAGTAATGAAAAACTGGTGGGATCACGTAATTAAAAACATAGTTGAAAATGAGCAGCTTAAAGTATTGTGGGATTTCCAAATACAAACGGTTAAAGTCTTGGCTCATAACATGCCAGTTTTAACTGTGGTTGAAAAGAAGAGTGTTGGCAATTGATGTGGCAATATCAGGGAGAAAATAGAACAGAAGATAAAGAATTGGAGAAGATCACGAAGTATTAAGATCTGAAAAATCAAAGTTGAAAGATTACAAACTGGTTGCAGTGGTCCCAATAGTTTTCGATTCACTGGATGCCATATCAAAAAATCTTGGATGGAACTTAGAAAAGCTATGCACTCACAAAATTTCCATCTGTCAATTACAAAAGGAAACACTGCTTAGATCCACACATATACTGCACCAATATATTACAACATCCTAGTTCTTAAGAAGCACTCAATTCATATGAAGCTAACATCAGCTGACAAACTGAAGCTGTGATTTCACACTGCTGTGAAAAATAATAATAGCATAACACTCCAGATTTAACAATGGTTGAAAAGAAGGACAAAAATTTTGGATAGTGGACACTGTAGTACCGGGACACAGCAGAAGAGAAGAGAACTAGAGAAAATCACAAAATACAAAGATCTGCAAACAGAAGTAGAATGACTGTGACAAAAGAAAGCAATAGGTGCCTTGGGAGCAATCCCAAAACATCTGGAGCACCACTTGAACACCATCCGCATTGACATAATCACCAACGGCCAATTGCAAAAGGCAGCTTTACTTGGAACAGCTTACATGCTGCAAAGATACCATCAAAAATTAATATTTGCCTATCCTAGGTCTTTGAGAAGGTCTAAACTTCTGGCTGACTGTGCAACCAACCATAATAATAATTCTAATACAGATTTTTTTTTAAAAAAAAAATTGTCCCACAACACTGCAGAAGGATAGATGAGGCAGTCTGCAAGCAGACTCAATATTCCATCCCTGTGTTAACTTGTGGCTGAGTAGCTTCAAACCCCTACTTTCTGTTGGTTCTTTATCAGTTGCTACTGAACAATAGGAGGTTGACAGAAAGAGAAAAACCCATAAATATTGGGGAAAATCATATTAACTACTCTCAACTTAATTTTAAATTAAATAATCAATCCCCACTCCCCTGTTTTGATTACTCCCTGATCTTGGTCCTACCTATTCTATCAAGCATGACCTTGACAAGAAATTTATAGGCACTTGTAGACTGAGCCCCAAACATTAACGCACCCTTGATCTAATAAGAAGGATGAGTGTCTCTAATATTAGATGAAACCTTTGAAGAATAAAATGCAGATTAAGAAAATAGGATGGGAAGTGATTGTTTGTAGCCTTCCACAGCATCACAAGTAATTCAAAATAGGAGGCATCAATAGCTGCTTTCCATCTTTTAAAATATACACATTAACTTTGTGCATATACTGTAACTCAGGGGTCCCCAACCCCCGGGTCGCAGCCCACTACTGGGCCGTGGCCAGAGGTGGGTTCCTCCCGGTTCGGACTGGTTCGCCCGAACCGGTAGTGACCCGCTGGTGATGTCATGATGATGTCACGGATCCGGTTCGGTCGGTGCCAGTCTGTGGGCGCCGCCATCTTTTTTTTAATATTTTTGAATTTTTTTTTTTAATTGTATTTATTTTTTTTTTTCTGCGCATGCTCAGAAGCCGAGTTTCCGGCACTGCACATGCGTCACCATCTTGTTTTTGGCTTTTTAATTTTTTAAAATTTTTTATTATTTCTTTGCACTGCGCATACGCACGCGCGTGCCCACAAGGCGCGCATGCACGCCCACAAGGTGCACCCACACGGTGCAGAAGGAAGCGAACTGGCAGCGAGGTAAGTTAGAACCCACCCCTGGCCATGGCCTATTCACAACTGGGCCACGTGAGTAGTGGGCTGGTGTGCGCGCACACAGCCCAACTTGCATGAGCAGCGGGCAGCTCAACTTGCGCAGGTTGAGCTGTGAGTGCATGCGTGTGCATGCTGGCCCGCCACATGCATGGCCCAGTCCCTCCTCTCCCCTGCCAGGCCGCCAAGCCACGAAGGTTGGGGACCATTGCTGTAACTCATTATCACATCTAAAGGAGAATATTTGTAGCTCAGGGTTGAAATGAGGGGTCCTTGGTGCTCTCTGAGCTTGGTTTTTTTCTTGCAGACATATCATTACCCAAACTAGATAACATCATTAGTGCTAATTTGGGTGATGAAAAGTCTGTAAGAAAACAGCGAAGCTCAGAGATCACCAATGACCCCTCATTGTCACATCTGTTTTGGTAGCCTTCTCTACCTAAAGACAGGTTAGGCAGCCCTGCCTGGGGTACTATAGTTTCCTTAACTCCTCCCTTAGGAAATGGTAAACCATGTTGCAGTGCATGAGGATAACAAGGAAGAATTATACATGGACTACCTTCAACTAGAATTGTAAAAGCTCAGAGGAGTCCTTCACCTCAGCAACACTTCTTTCAAAGTTCCCCTCCAAAGCACATTGATGCAGTGAAGTGTCTTTCTTTCAGCTTCAAAACACAGGCATAAAGCAGCCATAACACTTCCCTCCTATGGGGCTTCTGTACATGCACAAAATCTCTTTGTTAAGGAGTAAAAATAAGATGCAATGTTTCATCAAGCCAGAAAGCTTTATTGCATAGAGATAGGACCCCTACCAAAGTAGAATAGGGCTATTTCACACACTCCTCCTTCAAAGTATTTTTCAATATCAGAGGTTGCTCTGGAACATCTCCTGAAAACATTTGACTCATAGCAAAGAAAAGAATTGTCATTTTTCAAAAATCAAGTATAGTTTCTTCCGAGAAGAAAGGTTTTTCCTCAAGTTGACAGCAGAATCAGTTAGAAGCCAACAATAGAAAATTGTGCAATACTGACAGCTGCGGTTGCAGATGGATCCCTATCTAACCAAGTCACAAGTTTCATTTCCATTGTCTAGAACGTAGTATTTCTTCTGAAACCGAGATCTTTCCACATCAATTGCTACAGCTTCCTTAGCTTGAGCATCATGCTAATGCTTACTTAGTAGTGGCAAAGAATGTGAACAAAAATCAGAAAAATCCCAGGTCCTTGTGTATTTGACATTTATCTTGCATACCAAGAAACTGAGAGCAAATTTCACTGGGACAAAAGTGTTCCATCTTTTATTACTGAAGTCATTTCTTGGGAGAATTCAGTCTGGGGATTGTCTTCTGCTTGCATTTCACATTAAATGTCAAATAGCAGAAGTATTTTCCATTCAAAATCTAGATCAGAGCCCTTTGACTTCCTGTTTTTTGTTCTGGCCCCACCCATTTTTTTCCCCATTTGGGTCCTACCAATTATTTCACCCTGTCTCAATGTGCTTTTTGACCTACTGCCCTAGCACCGAACTCGAAGCCACTTAGTTTGACAAAAATGGGGTCATGAGAATACACCCAGTTGGGTCAGGTCTAGACTCATTTAGCCAGGATTCCATCTCATATATTGGCCAACCAGATGTATCTGGGAAGTCCACAACTAGGGAAATCAAGACAGCCTTCCTCCACATGGTTGATCCCATCCACTTAGTATTCAGTGGCAGACTGCCTCCATGCCTGGGGCCAGCACCTAGGCACGTGATGAGTATAGGTAGTCATGATATAATTGTCCTCTGGGAATTTGTCTACATTCTCTTTGAAGCCAACACCACATCTAGTGGAACTAAATCTACTAGACATGGTTTTTGACCCTGGGAATCTTGTTCCAAGTTAAGTGGCAGACTGCTTTTGCTTTTGTCTTTTGAAAACAAAACAAAACATTATGATGACCATCACAATATTTTGTTTTGTTTTCAAAAGACAAAAGCTGTCTGCCACTTAACTTGGAACAAGGGTCAAAAACTTCCCAGGGTCAAAAACCATGTCTAGGATATTTATAAGTGCTTTTAAGACAGAATCAATTAACCCTAGTGTATAGGTCTGGGCATACATACATAAAGGGTAAAATTCAGAAATGCATGAACATATATGTTGTTATTAGCACCTGCTGATTGCATGTAATGGTTGTTTTCTTCAAACTCTGATCTAAGTGGAAGTTGCATTACACATGTATGGTACCCCATTGTATTTCTTCCAAACCATATAGATCCAAAAGAGATAAGGGAATGCCTTGTGTGCTTCACAGCATCCAAAAGGGATATCTAGAGTTTATAATTTCATGTGTCTCCCAGACAGAATAATAGCAGGTGATTCAGCTGAATGCAGTTTAATCTGTTGGGAATATTTTAAAAGATCAGTTTTCTAACCTTACAACATACTGTATATAAGTCAGCATTAGGTTTATGGAACATCTCTCAAAGATATATATTTTTGTATAATACATGGGATGGCAAACTTCTCCCAGAATTATGTATGTGCTATTGCTCCCTTTTTGATTATCATATATCCGTGATGGCGAACCTATGGCACGCGTGCCAGAGGTGGCACGCAGAGCCCTCTCTGCTGGCAAGCACGCTGTCGCCCCAGGTCAGATCTCTGTGGTGTTTCTTTTGTGAGCTTCTGTTTCCCTGCAAACAATGAAACAGAAGCTCACGAAAGAAAAAGATCTTACCTCTTGCTGCGCTGCCGGTGTTGGGATGCCCCCCCTCCCGCCGGTCAGCTGGTTTTCCGGTCTCTGCTGTGCATTCGTGCATGTCCATGCATGTTCATGCATGCGCACATTCGCACTTGTCCGTGCATGCGCATGTTCTCACATGTCCGTGCACATGCATGTCTGTGCATGTTCACACATGCAGATTCACGCAGGTTCACAAATGCACACGTTCACACATGTCCATGCATGCACATGTTCACACGTTTGTGCACATGCATGTTCGTGCATGTCCATGCATGCATGCGTTTACGCGCACCTTTTAGTTTGGGCATGCACACGCGCAGTTTGGGCACTCGGTGTCTAAAAGGTTCGCCATCACTGTCATATATCATTCAATGTAAAGATCTGAATGAACATTCCAGGTTCTTTTCACCCATTTGAGGACTAAAATGATACATTAAGCCACTGTTAAGCTGAACAAACCTATTTATACTGACAGCTATTAACACTAGTCTTTAACAAAAACTGTCTCTCAAATGGAATAAAAAGCCATTAAAACATTTAGTCTTTCTCCTAGTGACAGCTGTATTAATTCTCTATAGTACTCCCATGGAGGCTTAAAAAACATAAACAAATTTCTAAAATGTTAAAAGTGCTATATTTCTGATTATGAGGAACACTTGAATATACCTAAATCATGGTTAGTGTGCCAGCTTTATTTTATGGTGGAAAAATAATCCTCTTGTAATTCCTTGTAGCTCTGATGTTAGTTACAATTTCAATAAGTTATTATTTTTAATACTTTTTATTTGCTTTTATCCAATTTTATATCATTTTATGATGCTATCATTCTTTATTTAAATCTTAACGTTATCAACTGTCTTTGAGATTTTGTTTATGGCATGCTGAGTAAAAATGTAGAAAATAAATACATAATAAAGTAGAAAGTGATGGAAGCAATAAGAGAGAGAGAGAGAGAGAGAGAGAGAGAGAGAGAGAGATCCCCCTTATTCTTAATGTATACAATTTGGTGGCTTCATCTCAAATATGGGAAGGGGATAATTTTAAAATATTCTTTGGCCATTACAAATCAATTATTTCTTTTGACACTGACTTGTAATTCAAACATTTGATACAACAGAATGCAGAGAGTTCAATTCTGCAAAATTTAAAGAAATATACTTTTAAATTAATTTATAATAACCAGTGTGCTGCTCTTATTGAATGCAGTAATACAGTTGTCAGTCCTTTTCCAAATTAAACAAGCACAAACCTATTTGAAATATTTCAGTTTCTAGACCCAGTTTAAAAAATCTGAGAAAAAAAAGTCAAGTTAAGTTATAACAGAGAAAGTTTAAACAGGCCTGGAGTAAGTTTTCTGTGCAGAAAAAAATATATATAATTCAGTATAATATAATAGAGTTTATCCTTTTCATTTCAATATCTTCCACTACCATAATGTTCATGACTGTCTTTAGAATTTGTGCAACAAGCTGCAAGCAAGTCCTTATTTCAGGCAAAAATATTCAATTCCATTATCAAGTGTAACTTCAGGGCAGTTAGGTTTTTAGAAGTATTGGAAAAATACTGCTAGACAGCAGAAACTCTTGATTGCAAAAATTCATAGCTTAAATGCTTTCATAATCATCCAGTTACAAAGCTGCAAAAAAAAAAAAAGGACCAAAAAGAAAAACCAGCTTCAAAACTATTTTAAAAAGAAAATGTCCGGAAATGCTAGTTGGGTTAGCTCTGACCCAAACTGAAGACAATGAACTTGGTGTAATTGGAAGTGCTGACCGATGATAAATTTAGGTGTTATATCATACAAGATTTATGTACCATATAACAAAAGGGGAACCAGTGCATTCAAAAAGCCTTCCTTTCACAAGATCAAGATGTGTGTTTTTAAAGCTAGAAACAAAGAACAGTGATTTAGATGACTGAGGTCATTTCCAGTTATGAAAATGAAGCAGTGGGTAAAAGAAGCAAAATGAGAAAAAGGAAAAAAAATAATAATACCATGAACACTGTTATAGATGTAGCCACTTGAGATGTTCAGGATAAAATAAAACGAAAGTGTTTTCATTTTTCTAACAATACTTTCAGATGTAATTGTTAACATTCCATTTCTAAAACTGCTTTTGAGTTAAATTAAGTTGTATAACCGAAAGCAATAAATTTTCCTGCGGATATTAACTATAAACTAGAGATGATTCCAGCCTCTTCAACGACACTCCATAAAGAAAAATGTGAGCATATAATAAAGAGGCTGAGTGGGCATATTTTAAAAACATATATTTTTATTTCTTCCAGTCAGCTCAAGGTCCATTTAGGAGTGTGGAATCTGGGAACCATCTGACAAATTGGACTGTAGAAGAGAATATTTATAGCCTGGGGTTGAACTATGGGGTCCTTGGTGCTCTCTGAGCTTGGTTATTTTCTTGCAGACATTTCATTACCAAACTAGGTAACATCATCAGTACATCATCAAATTGGAATGTATCACCATTATTCCTGAACATTTACTCTTCTTTGTGTGACTGGTCAGAATTAGGGACAACAACATATGAAACATTCCTTATTCAAGCCAATCTGTCATCTCCATGTGACATCATATCAAATGACTCAGGAAGGTCCTCCTTTCATTATGGACATATGATGTCTCCACCATACACAGTCTGCCATAGCTATTAATATGTGATTATTCCCTGAATCTTATTTTTGGGGTTTTGGGGGGGGGGGTGTTAATGAAAGGCTCTATTTGTTTAACAGTAGCCACAGGCAACAGCATTCTATTTATGGCTAAATTCCATCCTGTGAACTGACATATTCGAGAAGAATTAAATGCCACACTGCTACATTTCATTTCCATAGGATCAGGGGGAAATTTTGACTCTCTTCCCAAAATAACTCTCCTGGATAGTGCCAGGAAATTTATTGGATGCATTCATATTACGTATACAAAACGGGATTATTTTGTGGCAAAACTTCATATAAATATACACTGAATTTCATGATACATTTTCTTGCTTATTACGGAGAAGTGGTTAAGCTACTCAACCAAAAAAATGGAGAGACCCATTCTCAGCCATGGAAGCTCAGTGGGTGTTTGAGTAGTTCACATCTCCTTGCCAAGCCCCACTTATCTTATAGGGATGTTGTGCAGATAACATTGGAGGAGGGGTACTAATGAATGTTCCTCTGAACCTCTGGAAGAAACACAGGGTTTACATTTAATATATGTGAACATTATATCAGTTCTGGATTTGTATGTTTTGATTCCACCAACATAAATGGTACTTTTGAATACAACCTATGTATTATTCTAGATTATACAGAATATGTATTATTCTAGATTATACAGATGTATGACCACAATTGAGCCCAAAATTTCCATTGCTAACCAAGGCAGTTTTAAAGTGAGGTATGCCCCATTTTAGGACCTTCTTTGCCACAGTTGTTAAGTGAATCATGTGATCGTTAAGCAAATCTGGCTTTCCCCATTGACTCTGCTTGTCGGAAATCGGCTGGGAAGATTACACATGGTGATCACATGACCCCACGATAGGGCAGCTGTCCTAAATATATGCCAGTTGCCAAGTGCCCAAATTTTGATCATGTGACCATGGGGATGCCGCAATCTTTGTTAAGTGTGAAAACTGGGCATAAGTCACTTTTTTCAATGCTGCTATATCAAACAGTCACTAAGTGAATGGTTCTAAGTCTAGGACTACCTGTATATGTTGCATTCTTGGATTAGAATAGACTACCATGCTGCTAAATAAAAAATTAATATTATCCTGCCTGTACAGCTGTCTTAAACAGTGTTTTATACAAACAAGCCCACACACCACGTCCTTCAGAGTCCACCACCAGAAAGCCATGCTCTGTAGTTAGTCATTCCAGATAGTTGGCAAATGCCTACTCATTTTCCTATCAACCTTTCTCAGTCTGGAGCAGCATTTTTCCAGCCTCAACACTTTTTAAGATGCGTGGATTTCAGTTCAGAGAATTCCACAGCCAGCACACTGGCTGGGGAATTCTGGGAGTTGAAGTCCACACACATTAAAGAGGTTGAGAAACACTGGTCTGGAGTATAATAATACACAATGCCCTTTCTTGCCCAACATCTGTCCAATACAGTTAGGACAGGATGATACAGAAAGTGTATATTATTTCATATACATGTGTCCCTTACAGACATCCCTGTCATAGGTAGCATTAATCACTGATCAAAGATTACACAATAGGCCACAACACTTATGACTGGAAAAGTCACTGAAAACCGAGCCAGGCAATGACTCAGATACTCTGGTAAAGAGGTAAGAAACTTCTCTGTATTTGTGAGCAAAGTTTGGAATTCTGAGAATGTGAGAAGTGGATGCTCTTTACAAAGCGGCAACAAACTTCCATTTACCAGAAGATAAACCATGACACTGAGGGTAGGTTTTGTTGTTGGTTTGTTGGGGGGGGGGGTTGCATTTTTTAAAACTCCCCTGCAAGATGTTTCTACCATCCCATTTCACTTTTGCTTTTCTTCTAAACAGGTGGACAGACTTCCATTGGATTGCAGTAACCCCCTTTTTTATTTAATAAGAATCATCATGGTGATTTTTGGAGCCCAAAGGCATACCTCAAATGTAATGCAAGAATTGCCACCAGAGAAAGGCCACTTTTATTGGGATCGTGCATACCCGCTTACACATGTATTCACAGACATTGATTAAATCTTAGTACAGATAGTTCTTGTTAAGCTGCCACGGTTGGAATCAACAACTTGGTCGTTAAATGAAGTGGTCACTAAGTGAAACCATGAATGTCCTTAAAAATCTTACTTCAGCCCTGCAAAGGTTATAAATATGAGCACTGGTCACGAAGTTCCTTTTTCATCCCCATCGTAACTGTGAATGGTCCCTAAACGAAGAAGTTGCTAAATGAGGACTATCTGTAGTGTTTTATACTTTCCATGGGGAAAAAATTGGTTGTGTTTACTTTGATTTGATCTACCGGTAGTAAGAACGTTGGCATGCAAACCAATCCCCTGCCAAGGCCTGTTTTTATATGAAGAACCTCTACTGTTTGTCCAGTTTCCCCTGACTTGTAGGTATTGATCACAAGGATTCATTTATGGAGTTTTGGACATGGGATAAAGATGTGAGACAAGAATCATGAAACGCTATTTTCTGGGGGAAATTTCAATCTGTTACAAAGGGAAAAGGTTGTTGGTAGGCCACATAAAATGATCTCTTCTCCCTTTTTTATTGAAACAAGGGCAGTGCTCTACTTCATAATCTGCAGTTTTGGGGTTCTGTCAACTCATACATATAAGAGAACAACAAGGATAGAGTGACAAGGATCCAAATGTCTTATGTGTACTTAAGTTTGCTAAAGTTTTTCCAATTCCTATTTGAGACTGCTAAGGATCTGAGCACAGTAAATCAGGGGTAGGGAACCATGGCCCTTTTATGACTTGTGGACTTCCACAAGTCATAGAAGTCCACAAGTCATAGAAGGGCCATGGTTCCCCACCCCTGCAGTAAATGATCAGGTCAGTTGAAATCAGTTGAAGAGGAAGATTGCAGATTTCATCTGTTGCTCAACTAAGACTTTGAGTGCTTCTATAAAAATGAATTTTGCAAGGTGAACCAGCCATTTGACCCAGACATATAAAAATGCGAAGACTGGTCCATGTATTGTTGTCAACTGAACCACTTTTCAGTGAGGAATCCTATTTTGTTAGGAAGCCAAAACATGGATCGGAAGTAGGGTTCTGTTTCCATAATAAAAATACTAGAAAAAGGAAAAGTGAATTTTCTGTCACCCTATGAGGGGGCTTAAGATATTATCGTTTGAAATGTGCTTTGATAAACATTACTTACAACTAACTTTTGGGGTTTACTTATCACAGTGACAAATTAGGTGGATGCCCAATCAGATAAATCCTCTTTTAGTGTGTGTGTGTGTGTGTGTGTGTGTGCGTGCGCGCGCACGCGCCTTTGAGTCAGTGTTGACTCTTGACAACTACCTGGATTAGTCCCTGCAGTTTTATTGGAAAGATTTCATAAATGGTTTGCCATTGCCTGCTTCCTAGGGCTGCAATGGAGGGATTTGCCCAAGATCACCCAATTGGCTTTGTATCTAAGGCGGGATTACAACTCACAATCTCCCAGTTTCTAGCCTGGCTCTATATGTCCCTACAAGCCTATTAAACACATATTTATGCTATTAAGACGACAAAACACAGATATACAAACATACAATCTAAAACAGCTATTGCAGATGCTTTCATAAAACCTGGTTCATGGACAATTCATGAGCACCTATGAAGAGCCGTGGTGGCGCAGTGGTTAGAATGCAGTATTGCAGGCTAACTCTGCAGACTGCCAGCAGTTCAATCATGACCTGCTCAAGGTTGACTCAGCCTTCCAAGGTCAGTAAAAAAACGAGGACCCAGATTGCTGACTCTGTAAACCGCTTAGAGAGGGCTATAAAGCACTGTGAAGCAGTATATAAGTATAAGTGCTATTGCTATCACTCTACAATACTTGAACTAAGGAAACCTGTTTTCAAATAACCCTAACCTGCTTTTATACTATATGCTATTACATTCTTCAACACAAAAACATTCGTCAGAGCATAAAGCAAAGCGAAAACTCTCTTTGGGATTTAAAAAAAAAAAGACAAAAAAGAGACTTAACTGTTTCTACTCGTTTAAACCATTTCAATTGGGATTTATGTCTCTGAATATACCCAAACCCCAGCTGGCCTGCTTTTTACTGTAGCCTTGTTTGGAATTACTAAAAAAAAAAAAAAAAAAAAAAAAAAAAAAAAATAAAAAAAAATTAAAAACAAAAAAAAAAAAAAAAAAAAAAAAAAAAAAAAAAAAAAAATCTTAAAAAAAAATTCTACCTAAAAGTAAAAAACAAAACAAAACAGTTCTACGATATTGTAACAGTGTGCTGGACTACCAGCATGCCCAGGTAAAACTTCAATTGTGAACTATAGGGGGACTATTTACAAACAATACCAGCACTGTCTTAAGTCGAGTTAATTCTCCCGATAACGGATTATATCGTACTAGCGGGGCACACACCCGTGTTACTCGCATCTTTCCACAGCGTTGTTTCCCCCTTTAAACAAAAAAAAAAAAAAAAAAAAAAAAAAAAAGTGCCTCGCCAGTCGCGTTTTCAGAAAGATCTGGCCTTCCTCCGATCACTGAATACAAAAGCTCGCCTGCTTCTCTCTCTCTCTCTCCCCTTACCACGCAGGCTAAGAGCCCTTCCTTTCTGCAGGGCAGCTCAGAGCAGCTCGGCTTTTAAGGGCTTCTAATTCTGGAAGAGTCTCTGACATCACCCCGTTTCTTGTCTGCTGATGTTTCGAACAAGCCTCGCGTTTCCTTCGCCTTTTCCAAGCCTTCAATTACCACGGCCAGCTTGTGTTTATAGAGGGACCCCTCCTCCCTCCCTCCTTTTGAGGTGCCAATATTACAAGAACACATCCAAATACTAGTATTCCAATGCCAAATTTCTTCTCAATTTTTAAAAAAATGATTTACCTTTAACTTGAAGGGGGGGGGAAGATTGTTTTGTACCACTTTCTCCACTCCCACCCCCCCCCCCCCGCCCGCGCGCTTTTCATTGACTTCAGCACCATGTGATCAAGCCCGCCTGGCCTTTTTCCATTTCCCCTCCGACTAAAAGGGAAATATTGTGTAGCTCTCTCGGCTGTTGGTGGGCCGGTCTTTCGGCACGTTACGTAGCAGGATAAAAATAACCATCATATTTAAGAGCGGCGGTGGAATCCCAAACCGTTCAGCTTACGCTTGGTCAGCCTCTAGCGCGGGTCGGCTCCGGACATGTTTGGCAGACCAACCAGATTTCATCAGCCCCCGGGAAGGACCTCAAGAATATCGTTTCCAATCTTTTTCTAAGAACACGCCAGTGTTGACCAAATGCGGAGAAGATCTTGCTCGGGAAAGGCTTCCATAAAAGACCCTCGGAGTCTTTTCTCTTCTGAAGGCAGCTCCCAGTAGCTTTTTTTTTTTTTTTTTTTTGCATCATAGCTACAAACAAGCAGTTAAACAAAAAAGAAAACTAATGATTGAGTTGGAAGGGACCTCGGAGGTCTTCTAGTCCAACCCCCCTTAAGCAGGAGAATCTATACCATTCCGGACAAGTGGCTGTCCAGTCTCCTCTTAAAAGCCTCCAGTGATGAAGCACCCACAACTTCTGATGGCAATTCACTGGTTAATTGTCCTCACTGTTAGGAAGTTTCTCCTTAATTCCAGGTTGCTTCTCTCCTTGATTAGTTTCCATCCATTGTTTCTTGTCCTGCCTTCTGGTGCTTTGGAAAATAAGTTGTCCCCCCCCTGTTTGATGAACAGCCTCAACTTTCTCCTTCAAATCACATTTGGTCCTGGGGTGGGTGGGAGATGAACATCAAAAAAGGGGAGTTAGGATGCTAAAGGCGATCCCCAAAGCCGAAAAGAGGGAGTTTCTGTTTTCAATTAATGAAAGTTGAAGCTGGTTGAAAAATCTTTTGGAAACAAATAAAAATGGGCCGGGGAGGAATGGGGATCCGTGATTAAACTGCTGGAATTTTGGCAGGGTTGGCTCTTAAATAGTTAATTGGTTTTTTATTTTATTTTAATAGTAATAGTATAAGAGGCCTAGGAATGAAAGATTGGTACCATTTTAAAAATACAAAGGTGCCTGTTTAGCCGTGAATAATTTTGTGATGCCATAGTTTGCAGCGGTTTCTTGTCTAGGCCACCCACAGTCCAAACAACAAAGAGAGAGAAAATCCACCCCACATTTTATAGTTACTGATAAACAGTGGGGAATTTCTCCCCTTCCCTCTTCACTGCCACTTACATCTCACCCATGTTCACTAAATGACAATTATACAGAGTAGTCAATGGATCAGTGAATTCACATTTGCATTTGGTTTATTGTAAGTGTGATTTATAGATACGTGCCCATGGACAAATACACATCACCTTGCTCATAAAGTGAATATATTTGCTGACCAAGAGAGTTGTCATCTGTCTCTTTGAAGCTGTATTTTCCCTTTAAGAGTCAAGCTGCTCAAATGAGCTGACAGCAAGGATGAATTCCCATTTAAAATAGCAACCTCAAGTTTTCTTTAATTTGGCTATAAGCAGCACTTTTCCCCTGGTCATGAACCAAAGGCTAAGCCCAGTTGTTGTTTCCCCCCCTTCCAAACTTGGATAGGTGAATTTAATTCCCAGAATTCTGCTGGCTAAGGAACTCTGGGAATTGAAGTCTACACATCCTAAAGTTGCCAAGTGTAAAAACTGCCTAAGATCATGCTTTGGATTCTTTCACATAATGGCTGCCATGGGAGTGCTTTCTTTTTATAATTACAAAATACCCACTTATCGCAAAACACTCAAAAGATTGCTTCCTCCCAGCACCCCAAGTTTTTCTACCTCTACATCAGGGGTGCAAAACTTGCGGCCTGTGGGCAGATGCATCACGTGCTGGCCACGCCCACCCCTGGTTTAGCGAAGGGGGGAAAAGTTGTGATGCGTCACGGGACGATGTGTCGTTGTGAGTTTGACACCCCTGCTCTACATCTTTCTATCTACAGATATAGGACAGTTCTGAACAGCAGCCAAGTTAAATGAGCTAGAAGCCATAGTTATTGATGTCTTCAAAGATGGTGCCAGAACTTGATACGTGACTGCCTGCCACACCATCATTATCGTAAGCGTAGATTTGAAGCAATCTTAAAAAAAAAAAAAATAGGTGTGGAATAAAACCTGGCCAATGCCAAATAAGGTGACTGTAAACACTGATATGACTTAACTTGCCATCTGGATCAGCAAAATGCTCATAGTGAAGAATTCTCAAGTTGCAGTTTGGAAGAGTTCATCTTCCAAAGTTTGTCAAACTGTTAGCACAATTCCACATGCACGTATATCTATTATGGAACTTGTCTCTTAGGGACGAAATCCAAAGATGAGTAATCATAGATAAATAATGTTAAGTCATAGATCAGCATCAGATAACATAAAACTGGAGAATTAACTGCAAGTAAGCATATTAATCTGGAACACAAAAGATAAAAAAAATAACTTAGAGCGTTACTATCACAAATGTCTGACATTATTAAAAATTAATAAAGCCATACCCGAGAAAAGGTGCAAGATAAAATATCAATGCAGGCACTGTAAATATTAATCAAAGTATAGGTTAAAACTAAAATAAGCTACAGATGAACAGAAGCTACCGGTATGTATAGCTGTAATTTATAGCTATAAATTACAGAAAACTAACTCAGCATTAAATCTCTGAACATTTTAATATGTAAGAATCATATTATTAAGATTCAGATTGTAACGGTGATGGTATATAGTAGTAAAGAATGATCACAATGAAAATTAAAACCTAGTATGATTATAGTCTTCCTATGATCTGTAAGTCTTCTACTTGTTCTTAGTAGTGACCAGTTTGAAGTGAATTTTGTATACTGCAGTGCTAAACAATATATTAGGAAAGAATCATAATCTGAGAGTAATGAAAATAGTTCTGAATTCTATAACCAGTAAATTTTTCAAGTGGTGGGGAGATAAACAGCTTTTTGAATGTGTTATTAGAATGAATATTGAAGGAGAGAATATTCAATAAATTCAGCTTCCCCAGACTCAAATACACAGAAGAACAGTCAGAAACTAAATGGGGAGAAAACTGATTTTTCATGGTTACAATGGGTTGAGGGCTGGAGAATGTGCAACAGCCAAAAAAATGATTTCGCTGTCTAAAGCAGATCTGCAGAAAAATAGGCTCAAGTCTAAAGGATTACAATAAAAGGGAGCTGTAAATCCCAGAGAGTGGGAATCAGAGCAATGGACTTGGTGAACCAAGATAGGCTTGTGGAATGGTCTGATTGTAGGTAAACAGCAGACAGTAAACCTGATCAGAACTGGGAGAAGTGTTACAGTTCAAGGTGTAAACTAGCTCTGAATAAGAAGACAACAGGACATCAGTAGATGAGACCATACTGAAACAGGGCAAAGTTGTCCCCTTTAGCACACATAGTCCCCAATACACATCTCTGGTTTTCCAGGGTTTAAAAAGGGATGCAAGAAAATAATTTAAGAAAATGGCCCTGTAGAAAGAAAATTACAAGGACAAAGAAGCTATCATGTAAGAAGGACCAGCTAACCAGGGAGAGCTGTCCACATTCAACAACTTCTCTTCCTAAGCAGCATCAGTGTCAGGGAGATTCAGAGCAATGTTGGAAAAAGAAAATCGTTCATGACAGACGTATGTGGTACTAGAAAATATTTTAAATAGCCAGACAGGCCACAAAACAATTAGAACATTGTAGCTAACATTATGTTATGATTGCTGTGGCACTGCTTTTTCTTTTTTTAATGGATGGGCTAGGATCTACACCTTCTCTTGAAAGTACTATTTCAGTTTTCCCAGGAGATCCACATAGCAACAAAATGCAGAGCTCTCTTATCAGAATAATAGTAAAGGATCTAGGGAGAAGCAAACATAGTCAATTTCACCCCCACCACAGAAAGAGAGAAACAAAGCTGCCAATTCAGCATGCCCCTTAGAGGACCCATTAAGAGGTTTAAAGCTCAGAACCCATGAAGATGAGTGAAAGAAGAGTTCCTTCCAACAGGAAAACTCCAGACTCCCCAGACTCCTCAGCTGAAAGCAAACATCCAGGTTCCTCTTGCACACATCTAAGCTGCAAGTTAATCAGCTCAGCTCCCCAAAACAGAGAACGCCATGGGATGACCAAAGTGCTGAGCCAATCTGAGACCTCATATAGAAATAGAAAGGTTTTTGTACCCATGACTAACGTTCCTGGGTCACTTCCTGAAGAAACATGACTAGATTAGATGATCGTGACAGGTTGTTTGATAGAGACTCTAATCAGTTCCTTCCTATATTAATTACACATAATTTCTGACCAAGGACAAAGGACAATGGAAAGGAAAATAATTTGAACAGCTTAGTCATTCATTTCTCTCATAACTGCAGAAATCAGTTCTCTTGAATTTTTTTTAAAAAAAAAAAACCCGGTGATCTGTTATGATTATACTCATACTGCTCATTTGCTTGTTCTGAACCAGGTTTCATAGGACTCCTTTAAATGGGGCATCAGATCCAGCAATTCCAATCTCTGTTTTTCACAAGCATTTTCTTTGCTCTGATGAAAATCAGCTGTTTTACACAAGTCACTTCTCACCTAGAGAAACACCCAACTGGTTCGAGTTCCTATGCCATCAGGATCATTCTACAAAACTGGAAATGTTTCCATGGTTGAATTTAAATGTTTGCTTGAAGTGAACAACATGTAATGTTATAAACAACTTCCTATCCAAAAATGCTTCATTAGATTTTGAGTAATTTGTCTATGGCATATTACATGATAATTCAACAGGACATTCCTTGGCTACCTAAAAGAATCATTTTTATTTGTTGGGGCTACAAATATCTATGCTATGATTTTTGGCCTGTGATATTCTCCAGGAAATGGAACTGTGTAGAAAAGATGCTTGCTGTGGCTCCTTGTTCTCAAATGCTCACAGACAGGAAGGACACCATTTTCAAGCAAAAAGCATGTGGCAAACGTACTTCCCTGCAAACATTCTGGCAGCTTTGCACTGGATTCAACCCAGAGTTTTTATTAAAACAGCCTCATAAGCTGCAGCAGTGCTCAAAAACAATACAATAACTGATCAAATGTTAATGACTTCAGCGTGTTTCCAATGAAAAAATCTCATCCCCTTTCTATCAGAATCAGAAACAACAGAAAAACAAGAGTTGAGTATTTTCAGCTGCCGCTGGAAAAATTAGAAAATGGAATAAATCTTGCTATGCAGTGTGAACGCAGAGAAGAAGTTTCACACATTTTAATTCAGCCCACATTACGCTTCCATTAGCTGGCAAGAGGGTAAAGAATACTATCCCTGAAAAACTTACAAGATTTTCTGCATTTCTTTCTCTTAAATATGCCTCAGAGAAATACTCAGGTGGAAATTGGGATACAAGGTAATATATGGGGTTTTGTGATCCTGAAATGGAACAAGGGCAGGGGTGAAATTCAGCAGGTTCTGACAGGTTCTGGAGAACCGGTAGCGGAAATTTTGAGTAGTTCGGAGAACCGGCAAATACCACCTCTGGCTGGCCCCAGAGTGGGGAGGGAATGGGGATTTTGCAGTATCCTTCCCCCAGGA
>QLTV01003690.1:2408700-2423150 GCA_003457575.1 Thermophis baileyi | reverse complement strand
ATTTCCTCCCCACTCCAGGGGAAGGATATTGGAAAATCTCCATTCCCTCCCCACTCCTGGGGGAAGAATGCTGCAAAATCCCCATTCCCACCTCACTCTGGGGCCAGCCAGAGGTGGTATTTGCCGGTTCTCCAAACTACTCAAAATTTCCCCTACCGGTTCTCCAGAACCTGTCAGAACCTGCTGAATTTCACTCCTGCCCCAAAGCCTTCCTGAAGAGTCAGGTCTTCAAGGCTCTTTGGAAGCCAATAAAAGTTGATGGAAGATGGAACAGTCCTTGGAAAAGCAGATGAATGAAAAAAGACTATTGTAATAGAGATACCTCAGCCCAAGGGAGGGAGGAAATATGAGAAAGAGATTAAAAGCAACTCTGCCTCAATTCCATTAGATGTAAATTAACAGGGAAATCATTTTGATGGACTTCCAAAATTCTGTTACATTATTCTACTAGCAATAGGGACCTTTCCAGAAATCCAAGTGGATTCTTGTTTCAGAGTTTGCCGGAGTTGCTGAGCTTTGACATAAGGTGAGAGAGGACTGGATATCCAGAGCTAAGCTATTTCACAGAAGAGGGACCATCACTAAGATGTCTCACTTCCCTGTGGATCCCCAGCAAGACCCTCTCCTGACTGGGGAGGCAGATTCATTTCAGACAAGGCAGTCTCATAGGTATCCAGGCTCTGAGCCATGAAGGTTTTAACCGTGACAACCAGCAGTTTGACTTGTATCTAAAATGAAAAGAAAGATTAGGGGTGACATGATAGCAGTGTTCCAATATCTAAGGCAGGGGTCCCCAAACTTGGCAACTTTAAGACTTGTGGACTTCAACTCCCAGAATTCTCCAGCCAGCATAGAGAATTCTGGGAGTTGAAGTCCACAAGTCTTAAAGTTGCCAAGTTTGGGGACCCCTGATCTAAGGGGCTGCCACAAAGAAGAAGGGGTCAAGCTATTCTCTAAAGCAGGCGTGTCAAACTCACGTCGTCACGGCGGCATCACGTGATGTATTGGGACTTTTCCCCCCTTTGCTAAACTTGGTGTGGGCATGGCCAGCACGTGACGCATCCGGCCCAGCCGGGAGTTTGACAGCCCTGCTCTAAAGCATCTGAAGGCAGGGTGAGAAGCAATGGATGGAAACTAATCAAGGAGAGAACCAACCTAGAATTAAGGAGAAAATTCCTGACAGTTAGAACAATTAATCAGTGGAATGACTTCCCTCCAGAAGTTGTGGGTTTTCCAACACTGGAGGTTTTTAAGAGGAAATTGGACTCCCATTTGTCTGAAATGGTGTTGCGTTTCCTGCTGGAGCAGGGGGTTTCACTAGAGGACCTCCAAGATCCCTTCCAATTCTGTTAGTTTGTTATTCTGTTATTCTGACCCGTAGTCAAATCAGCTCCTATAGTAAATGTGTTATGTCTTCATTCTGCCCCTAGCTGCATTGTATCAGCTTGAAGCTTCCACGTGCTCTTTAAAGATAGCCCCACATAATTGCAGCAGTCGAATCAGAAGCATGAATGATCATTTATAAAGTTTCAGGAATATCCCACAATTGATGCACAAAATTGTTTGTAATTTTACAATTACAGCTGTAATTGTGCAAAGACTGTCCTAGCCATGGCATCCATCTACTGTTCGAGCGAGAGCTGTTAGTCCTGAAGAACCTCCATATTGTAAGCAAATGGGGCAGTATGACCCCATCTAGGATTTTTCTGAATTCGGTAGGCTTTCAACTCTACAGCCATGCCATAGGGCTAATAGGATTCAAGCTAAGCCTGTTTTTCTTCATCCAGGCTCTCAGGTCAGCAATACCACAGCTGATGTTTGGCCAGAGGTGAAATGCATAACTGAGCATCATCTGCATGTGGATGATATTTCACCTCCTGTGCCAATGGATGAGCTTTCCCAGGAATTCCATATAGTTACTAAGCAGCACATTTGTTTTCTTCACTTTGCCTTTCTACATTTCATAAAATAACTGGGGGATTTTGACTAATGGAATTGCTCATCAATTAAACAGTGCTTGTTGCGCGGTAAAATGCCACCCATGACTCAGAGCCCAGTATTGCCAGCTCTTTTGCTAAATATTGTCCTGGTGGGAAATATTAACTGCTGGATTCCAGTTTCATCATAGCTTTGAAGTAGCTAGTTGGCCTTGGATAAGCAGTACTAACAACATGTTCATAACTGCTATACTTTTACAAACATTCACTTACATTTTTACTTTTTAGGTGGTGTGACATCTGCCCTCATTATTAAATAACAAACAAACAAACGTGGAAAGGTGAAACTAATGAATTTTCTCCACCCTAAAAAGAAGATTAAACAGGATTACTGAAACTGACTTATGGAATTACAGGACTTAAGAGTCAAATAGGACAAGAGAAAGCATCATCTCCTTTAATACTCAACCAGTGTATTATGAAGACAATAGTTCTCACCTTTTGCAGTCCTACATTTTCACACAGATGATGCCTTTAATTCTGAAAATAGTATTAGCCATCATACCGAATGGCAATTGATACATTTATCCTTGAATCATCTCAGTTGGCAGTCAACAACAATCTCATATCAAATAAGCCTATAGGGTTACCTTTCATCAACTCTGGGCATCATTCAACATCTAAGCATGATGCCAAGTTCAAGTATTATGCAACATAGAGAAAGTACATCATTCAATCCACTTCAATTCACTCCCTAAATGCTGAAATTCCAAGCTTTGTAACAATTTGTGACCAAGGGTTGTTCCATCTCCAGGATTATTTTGGTTTGTCCTTTCTTTATTTTCAGATGTGGCATGACCAGATTGGTGGGAGTTACTTTTGATCTCTTTCCTTTTGGAAATGTATTTTTTTCATAACTGCTACATGCTGAGTTGCATTTTCAGAGTTATCTACTATGATTCCAAGCTGCATGCTTAGCCAATCGCTTTTTAGCTCAAGTCCCATCAGTGTACATGTAAAGTAAGGATTATTTTATTTTATTTATGGCTGCGCGTGGGACTGTACTTTTCTTTTAATTAAACAGTTGTCCACGTAGGAGAAAATTTTTGAAAGTTTTGTTTCCTTCAATGTTAAATTAAGTAATGTCACATAACTTGTGATTCATAGTTAACTACAAATCATTTATAAGGAAAAAAAAATCAGTCCTAATAGAGATTCTGTTCACTTATTCTGTGAAGGGGCAGCAATGTTTATCCAAGATTTCAGATGGGAGCTTTCACCAACCTTGTCTGTAGGTGCTAGAAATTAAATCAATACAAAGTTGTTATTGTACCATTTAATTTATATGCTTCGTCAAGTTGTTCCACACACTCTGTGGGGCAGTGGTGAAATCCAAATTTTTTTACTACCGGTTCTGTGGGCGTGGCTTGGTGGGCGTGGTGTGGCTTGGTGGGCGTGGCTTGGTGGGTGTGGCAGGGGAAGGATACTGCAAAATCCCCATTCCCTCCCCACTCCTGGGGGAAGGAGATTGCAAAATCTCCATTCCCACCCCACTCTGGGGCCAGCCAGAGGTGATATTTGCCGGTTCTCCGAACTACTCAAAATTTCCACTACCGGTTCTCCGAACTACTCAAAATTTTCCGCTACCGGTTCTCCAGAACCTGTCAGAACCTGCTGGATTTCACCCCTGCTGTGGGGAGAAGAGGGGAGCTGCTATTTTAATTTATCTCTTGAAAAATACAAGTAACTCCTAGACTTACAAGCTCAATTGTTGCTAAATGATATAATCATTAAGTGAATCATCACATGACTTTATCCAATTTTACAACACTTTTTATCATGGTCATTAAGTGAATTAGACAGTAATTAAATGAATCCAGCTTCCCGAATTGTCTTTGCTTGTAAAATCCAGCTGGGAAGGTTGCCTATGGCAATCACATGACTCAGGGATGCTGCCAACATCAAAAATACATGCCTGTTGCCAAGTGCCCAAATAATGATCACATGACTACAGAGCTGCTGTGATAATCATAAGTGTGAGGGCCAATCATAAGTCATTTTTTTCAGCACTATCGTAATTTTAAACAATCACTAACCGAATGGTAATAAGTCGAAGACCACCTTTATTGCTATGTACCTCAGATGTATTTCTCGCTGTCTCTTTCTCTCACACACACAGAGAATAACAGAGTTGGAAGGGGCCTTGGAGGTCTTCTAGTCCACCCCCCTGCTCAAGTAGGAGACACTGTATAAATGGCTGTCAAGTCTCTTCTTAAAAAGAGTGCTCCAGTGATGAAGCACTCACAACTTCTGAAGGCAAGCCGTTCCACTGGTTCCAACCGTTAGGAAGTTTCTCCTTAGTTCTAGGTTTCTTCTCTCCTTGATTAGTTTCCATCCATTGTTTCTTGTCTTGCCTTCTGGTGCTTTGGAAAATAGGTTGACCCCCCTCTTCTTTGTGGCAGCCCCTCGAATATTGGATAACCCACAGAGAGAGTGAAATTGAAAGGACTGTACAATTTAAAAGCTATGCTAAGTGATTATTTTATAGTATAATTGAAGGAGTGGGGAGGGAGAGAGAGAGAATGAGAGATAAGGTCTGGGTTTCCATGGCAATAATTATGGATTAGGTCTCCTTGAAGTGAATGAAAGCCGAATGCCATTCACTTGGACAGAATTACTCATGTGCATAATTGTTTGCAGAAAGGGGTTTTCTGGTCGGACTTTAAAATATACTTGGTGAATCAAAAGCACCACTGTAATTGGAAGTCAGTCCATAATTGCTCCCAATATAACATTCTTTTAAACTTCTGAAAATTCATATTTTTATTAAGATGGACACTACCAAAAAAAGACCGTCAGGTCGTAAATGGAAACCAACAGATTGGTTATATTATACATCTACCCTAAAATGAAATCCAATAAATATCACTGCTTTGATGACTCAAAGTTCCAGAAATGGCAGTCTTTTTTAAAAAAGCTGCTTGTCAGCCTTGTGAAAATAAACTTCCAATCTCTGCCTTGTAAAATATGTATCTCTCTCAGTTATTTTACAAGGCAGCTTGCCCCAACCACTTCCATTACTTTCGGGTAGGAATTTAGCATGACTGGTGCTGCATGAGGGTTGGAAATATTTGCATTCAACCCGTGGTGTCTGCAGGGACTAGATTGGGGGGGAGGGGGACTTAAGATGGCCACCAATTAAAGTCCTGCCCTCTTTTATGTGGGTTTGATGCAATTAAAAAGACAGGTCTTCAGCTGCATGGTATGTGGGTGCCATCTTGGCTTTCTTGAGCGCCTCCCCATACACTTGACATTTAAACAAGAGATTTCACTCGGTCCTACTTCCTGGAAGATTTTACCTAAGTCAGACTTTTTACTGGTCAATGAAATTGTTATTGTATTTTCCTCATCACTTTCAGTGAAGAACAGAAACACTACAGTAGAAAGAAAACAGGTCTACCTGGCTTGTGGGATTTCCAGATTTCAAAAAAGCACAAAACAACGATCCAATACGTTCTTCACGTTTTAAATCCACGTGCTTGTCGCTGGATTTCACCCTTTTATACGGGTTCAAAAGTTACCCTTTGATGGATTTTCTTTTCAGTGAAGTGCCATGTGTGCCAGTTCTGTGGGCAAAAATCCACTCAATGGTTTATTATTATGAGCTTTGTTTTGCTTGACGTGTATTATTCTTTCTCTGCATATTGTTGTTATTAGATTGTTTGTTTTCTTAACAGAGGTTTTTTTTTTCCAAAGCAAGATAGCTTAACTGACTCTCTAGCTGCTGCTATCCCATGGTACATGTTGTTTTGATGAGGTACAATTTGAATGTTTGTTTTAATGTGGTTTCGACTTACGTTTTGTTAGAAACTGCCTGGTAATTTGAAAAGGATATTTATACATTCAGAATGAAGTGAAACTAAAAGACAAAATAGCAGCACAATGGCTTGTCCATTTAAGGCCATCCAACCTTAAATTCAAAGCTCCCAAACATTCTGGAGCCAGATGCAAAGTAATCCAAACTTTCTGGAGAGTAAATCCTAAATCCATTTGCAAAGATTCCAATAGAACAAGCAAGATTAGATTCATGCAAGGATCTCTATTCATTTTAGCATTTAGTATTCATTTAAGTATGCTAATATTATCAAGTGTTCAGTTTTCATGCATGCAATTGATGATTACATGCTCTTGAGTCAATGTGGACTACATAGATGGATGTTTTCCAGAATGATGTCCCTAACCTGAACCCTCAGGTCTTCCAACAGTGAACCTCTCACCACTAAAGCTGAGTCTATCCACCTTGCCGTTGGTCAATTCTTATTCTCTTTTTTCCATCCTTTTCCAGCATACAGCCTTCTCCAGAAAGCTAGAGTCTTCCCATAATATGTCCAAAGTAGGATAATTTGTGTCTCAAGTGAGAACTCTGGGTTGATTTGTCTGATGGTCTATTGGTTGGTTCAAAGGTGGTATTCAGCAGGTTCTGACCAGTTCTGGAGAACTGGTAGCGGAAATTTTGAGTAGTTTGGAGAACCAATAAATACCACCTCTGACTGGCCCTGCCCCCATCTATTCTCTGCCTCCCGAGTCCCAGCTGATCTGGAGGAAATGGGGATTTTACAGTAACCTTCCCCTGGAGTGGGGAGGGAATGGAGATTTTACACTATCCTTCCCTTGCCACGCCCACCAAGCCACGCCCACCAAGCCAAGCCAAGCCACGCTCACCAAGCCACGCCCACAGAACCGGTAGTAAAAAAATGAATCCCACCACTGGGTTGGTTGATTTTCTTAGCTAATCAGGAACAATTAAACATTTTTTCCTTCAAGCATACAGGTTTGTGCTAACCAAAATGATGCTGGTTGTGGGGGTGGGGGCTGGATGCAAAATGGGTTTCTTGACATGATGTTGCCAACCCTCACCTTTCACATTTGCATCCTGATGCTGGTTTGTGTTACAATGTCACAAAGCATGTTTTGCAAGATTAAAAGATTTAAAAAAAAAAATCCAAGGAGCCAATGTTCACAGGTTGTATTTCCAACATCAGATTAACAATCAGGTAAACAATGCCCCAATCAAGAAACTGCCAAACAGCCAACAGTAAACAGCCCAACAAAAGAATCTCTAAGACCACTCCCACTAACACTGACAGGCAAGCCACTAGAATATAAACTGATAGCAAATCACTCTCCTTACTAGCACTGACGATGTTACCTAGTTTAGGTAATGAAACGTCTGCAAGAAAACAAGCAAGCTCAGAGAGTATCAAGGACCCCTCATTTCCAAGAATCACTCTGGGCCCCATTCTGGCCCAAAGAAAACAAAAATGGTGGAAGGTCATCACCCATTTAAATATATTTTCTGTGTCTTATTCCCTGCATTAGTCTGTAAAAAATATAGCTTGTTGTCAGCCAAGAGAGAGTTTCAGAATATTCACCCTAATATATTTTCTATACCCGTCTCATTGATTTATGATAATGGCTAAGGATTTTGTTTAGGTTCTTTTAAAAAAAAATATCAAAACATAGTGTAAACTTCATGAATGTTAGAGAAAGAACTTGATTTCTTTCTCTTATGTTAATTTTTAAAAAGTTGACAAATTCAAGTTGAAGGCATTGATCTCTTGACTCTTAAATGTCTAGGTATGAATCACTAGGCCTTTGGGAGCATTCCCAGCAAGAGTTAAAAAAAATCAAGATGGCTGCTGCAATCATGTGACCAAAGCCCTACCCTGTTTTATGCAACACATATAAAAGGGGTGGGGCTTTATTTTCACCATCTTGACTTTTTTTTACCTCTCCTCTGCAGATACCCCAGTATATTTAACTACTTGTAGCCTCTCACCCCCAAACAGACTCTTCTTTTCAAGCACAGATAAAAGGAATGTTTTTTTTTTCTTATCAATTGACGTTGAAAAGCAGAGGTTGGAAAACGTTATATTTGGGTTGCTTGTTAGAAATATTAATCAGCATTTGGAAATGTAGATGTTCTATAAATATAAACAGAACAGAGAAAGTTGGAGGGTTTTTTTTAAATTAAAAAAAAAGTGTGGGAGAAAACAAAACAGAGATATTTTTATCCAAGATCCCCACAGCCAAAATCTCAAATAACTGTCAGCAGAATGTTATCTAAGGATAAAATTTGGGGAGACACAAAGAAAAACTAGCTGTCTCAAATGATTATGAGTGATCTTTAATCATGAATTAAGAGGCCCTAACCCGCTTCTTATATGACAATGACAGTTTCATAGCTAGTTTTTCCAGGGAACCCGCAAAAAGAATTCGAGCTCAACTCTCCCCATATCTCAGTCTAACAAGCACCTCCCTGACTAAAACCTCTTTGGATTTTTTTTTTTTTGTTCTGATTCCCTCACCCACCCACCCCCCAAAAAATCCAAAGCACTAGCAAAACTTTATCACTGGAAAAAGAAGCAAAGAAACTTACTTTTGGTTCTTCCAGCTGGCCAAGAAACAGTGCTCAAGCTTTACTCCGCAATAGTGCTTTCATCAATGGATCTCTCTGCTCTACCATGTCCATGCTGCAGCTTTTTCTTGGAGGTTCTGCCACATTCAATAAATCAATCAATCAGAATAGAGCTGGAAGGGACCTTGGAGGTCTTCTAGTCCAACCCCCTGCTCAAGCAGGAGATCCTATACCATTTCAGATAGGTGGCTGTTCAGTCTTTTTTTTTTTTTTTTTAAATCTCCAATGATGAAGCACCTACAACTTCTGAAGGCAAGCCGGTTAATTATTCTCACTGTTGGGAAGTTTCTCCTTGATTCCAGGTTGCCTCTCTTCTTAATTCAGTTTCTTACTCTCAGCCACTCTTTCAGGCCATTCTATAGTGCAGTCTTAAAGAGTATGATTAATATGAAGGTCGAGAATATGCTTTATTATTTATTTGATGTATGGCATATCATACATGGACTAGCAATATATATTAACATTTCATCTAGATTAGTAGAATCCAATAAAATATAAATGTTAAAAAGTTCTATGTTCAAATAACAATATCTAGGTCACCTAACTATTGAAGTGCAGCATTGTTTATATTTTTTTTTAAATCAGATACTAGACCGGTATATGACCTAAGCTTACAGAGGGTCATGATGTGATCTACAGTTTGACGTGGTCCCCCAAAATTACACTGAGGGGAGGATACTATGCCCCATTTATACTGAGAGTCCCGAAAGACGCCATGTGAGGAGCAAATCCTATTCAGGATAGTCCACTGTTGACATGGTAGTTCAAAGCCTGGAACCTTTTTTGTGGGGTCATTTATATGTCTTCCTATGTCTGGGGGTTTGGCGACCCATTTGGCTTTCCATTGGGAATCGATGTTAAAGTTGTTGGGCAGAGGTTGTGCGATGCCAGTGGAGGTTTCCTGGATTTGAGTCTTCCTACTGACAAATGAGGAAGGTCAGCATACACCAGTAGGAGTTGTTCATAATTTTTCTTTATTCTCTCGCTAGTGCATCTTGCCTTTGTAAACCTGGAATATGCTAATATATGTCTATGGAGATTCTCAGTCACCCAGGTCATGGCTGTCCCAAAGGTACTTTTTCAAGAGGCAACTGGACCTTCTGGGTTTTGTTTTTTCTTTGAAGACGTTTCGCTTATCATCCCAGAGCTGAAGAAGCTTCTTGGCTGAGAAGAAAAACGTCTTCAAAGAAAAAAACCAGAAAGTCCAGTTGCCACTTGAAAAAGCACCTTGGGGATGCTAATATATTTATTCCCAGAGAGACTCTTTTTATTTTTGGGGGGGGGGGAACCTCAGCTCTCTCAGCACTGTCACTATTTATTGATAAACAAGTTCTTAACTGGAAAAAAAATGTGCAATCTGAAATTGATAAGAAGTCCACTGTTATAAATGTCATACCATTTTAAACTCTGGTAGCTCAGAGATCTTTAGTCACTACTACTAAGTTAAATGCTTCTGCCATTGTTCTGTTATGGAACATATGGAGAGCCACAGGTAGTGGGGAATATGATACACATATACAATTAGTATGTCATGGGGAGAAGGTAATATATATATATGAAATGCTAATTCTGGATATTATTATTATTTTTAAAAATATGGAATAGCATTTGAATATGCATTCACTTACCTGCCATCCAGGAATAACTACATAAAATAAAGCAGATGATAATTCAGCCAGATTATCAACAGCTCACTTCAAGAAGTTCATGTGTTATTATTATCTTTACCTGGATCCTTTAAGGAAGTGCTTTTATCAAAACATTATTTGGAAAACACTCAAACTTAAATTCTAGCTGAATTGTTTCTATATTAAGTGGTACAATTGCCCACCATCAACTTCTCTTTTGTAATTCTAAGCAGAGTTTTTCACCTGTAACAACCATTCTTCTCGGCAAATTTTAATAGGATTCAGAGTCCCCAATTCCATCCGGTAAACATTCCTCACCAATATGTAAAAGATAATGAGGAAAAGAGAATTGGCAACAAAGTGCAGCTGTGCTTTAACTGGGCATCTAAACAACTGCAAAAATGCTTTTGTTCAATGATTCAGAAGGAACTGTGGAATGGGGTTAGGACCAAAATAAGTCGGATGACTTAACTGCTTCCCTATTTTTCCAGGACTCTTTTCTATTACTAATTTTACTGCCTTCTCCTTTTCTCTTTCCTAATTCTGTACCCTTGCACAGTAAGTAACTAAATTCCCGTAACAGATACCAATGACTATCTTTGCCAAATGTTTTTAAGATAAAAGTAAAATTGGGCTGATTTCTCACTAATCCTCGCTATTTGTTTGTTGGCACCTGAGCAGTCAAAGTATTCTTTTTTTTTAAGCTCAACACACACTATAAGACATACTTCCTTTATACTCACTCGGCATGCAATACATGTATGTCAGCACCTAGTTATTAAAGAAGGTGTAAATATTCATTATCTCTAAAATGTAGAGGTGCAGCTGTTTTCATTATCCTGATGTTTAACCTCAGTATAGGTAGTCCTCGACCTACGACCGCAACTGAGCCCAACATTTCTGTTGCTAAGCAAGACAGCTTTGCCGCATTTTGCAACCTTTCTTGCCATAGTTGTTGTTAAGAGAAACACTGTAGTTGTTAAGTGAATCATTCAGTCATTAAGTGAATCTGGCTTCCCCCATTGACTTTGCTTGTCAGACACTCACTGGGAAGGTTACAAATGGTGATCACATGACCTCAGGATGCTACAACCTTCGTAGATACGTGCCAGTTGCCAAGTGCCTATCGTTTGATCACATGACCATGGAGCTGCCACAATGGTTGTAAGTGTGAAAAACAATCATAAGTCACTTTTTTCAGGGCTTTTGTAACTTCAAATGGCCACTAAACGAACAGTGTGTAAGTTGAGGACTACCTGTATCATGGCTTCATTTTGGTCCATAAAGCCACCTAGTATTTTCATCAAGCCCTTTTCATTCTCACCTCTAGCGACCCCAGGAAAAGTGGGCTACTTGACATATTATGACTCCCATGTAATTCTACTGATGTTTTGATACGAATGTTGTTTCTTGACTGTGTTAACAGATGAAAAATTTACCACACGGATTGGTATCTCCACACAGCCCAGGGGATCCGTAAACATTCACCACGCTTTTCATCTGAGGGCCGAAGGCCAGGAGAATCCTCGCTTACTTCATGGTATGGGCGCGTTGTCTTTGTAACGTGGCAGCATCCTTACTATCAATCACACCTTTGTTAATGAGCAGTTCTGAAAAAAAGTGCCCCTTCTGTATCTCAGGAAATTCATATGGTGAAGAAGACCTGCAGTGTCTCACCTGAAGCAAAAAGTTGTGGAAAACTCTGCTTAGTTAATTCAGCAACAAAAAAAAGGGCATGTTTAACTCATGACCACAGTGAATATATTTTTTTCTTTTTATTCTCCTAAGACAGTGTCTTAAAAATCTTCTTCTTCTCCTTTTGACTTAGCCCCCCCTCCTTTTTTTTTTTTAATCATGCAAACTTTTTTGAATGGGTTGAATTTTAGGGCCGTGGAGAAGCTAATTCCAGCAAGTGCGTCTGCACTTTCTTTGTTTAAAAGTAGTGTGGTTTGTGGTCATTCTGATGTTTCTGAATACCACATAACTGAGAGAGCTGTAGTCCTCAGACTTACAAGTTTTGCTCTGGCCTGACAGTTCATTTGTTCCAATTGAATGTCACCATGATGCACTGTCATTGTAAATTTCAACAGAGTGAAACAGCAGAATGAAACAACGTATTTCCACTTCAATGGATCTGGAGTAATAGGTTTGAGGCTCCCAGTAATATAAACTGGCCCCTTTCCAATGAGATTTCTGAACATCTGTTATTAATCTGAGCTTTCGCTTCACAGTAGTTTGTCAAAACCACAGAACTGGGTCCTGATTAGTAAATTTTATGAGTATTGATACTGATCATTCATCATTGTTGGAAACATCGATAATCTTTAACACCATATCATCAATACAAAAGAGCTACATTTATGGATATTGCGGTATAGCGACCATAATAGTTCTGCAAAAATACGGTTCTTAGCATGATCAGTAGATGCTGCTATGTTATAGCAATCTAGAATTGTTCAAAATATAAACAAATGGGGCCTTCATATCCAATTGCCAACAGCCAGTGCTACCATTTTATGAAAACTGCAGGTGCTTGAAGACAAAGCTATGGTTCAGATGACTATTCACGCATGAAAATAAATGTGGGATCCCCCGCTGATTTTCCTTAAAATCCTCCAAAATGCCTTGGGCAGACAATTCCATGAAAAGAAGCCCACAATATATCTGAAAAATGCTGTTTCTCGTAATGGTCGATTTTTGGATAGGAGAAGTACGTGATGTAGCGCCATACTTACAGATGCCAATGTTCAGAGTGGAGAATTTTTGGCGTGGGATTACCAAGTGTAATATTAATAAAGCGGATGAATTCAAGCATTATATTAGGCCAGGATTTTTAACCACGATTTCTTGAAGAAGCTCTGATCCTCTATTTCACACAGAAAATTAATACATCGCTAGAAGGGACCCAGGATGCTAAGATAATATTTTTTCAAAGTGGGGGCTACAGACCCCCAGGTGGATCATGAAATAATAGATGGTGACTCAACAAATTGTGTTTATCGGAGGAGGCTTAGCAATTGGATGCAAAAAACAAACAAACAAAAAACCCACTAAATGTAAAGGTACCCAATGGTTCCAGAACCCTGTATGAAGCCTAACAGTTCATTTTGTATTTTTAAGCCATTGCATTGGCTTTTCAAAGGAATGTGATCATGTCTGGAGGACACAACAGGGGTGGGTTCCGGTTTTCGTCACTAAAACAAAGCTTCTGCGCATGCGCAGAAGCTAAAAACAAGATGGCGGCACCATAGGCGCCGCCGAAAGAACCGGCTCAGGGGCGTGGCCAGGCTGCCATTACTGCCGGTTCAGTGAACCAGTCCCTATTTTTACTACCGGTTCTATAGTACCAGTCCGAACTGGCAGGAACCCACCTCTGGGACACAAGGTTTTTATGCTCTGACCAACTAACCTTCTTCTCTGCAGAGGAAATAAACCAGACTGACTGCCTGAGATACTCCAGCCACCCACTGGCTATTAAATTTTTGAAGAGTGGTAGATGTATGGATGTTTTGCAGAGTATTGGGCAATGAAAGGGAAAAATCATACTATTCCAGACAGCCACTGCACCAGTTGAACAGTATGAGTTGGTTTGTGGTTTGTTTATTTGTTAAGTGTTTACATCCGTACTTTACTTTAAATGATGTTTTATTTTTTTTAATTGTGGCATTATACTATTCTTTTATCAATTGTTTTATTGCACATGTACACAATACAGTGTATAGAGCCACATCGGTGAGATTGGCAGCTATATATAGGTAGCTTCCCACTGCTAAGCAAGGCAATTGTTAAGGGAGTTTTGCCGCATTTTTTGACCTTTTTTTGCCACAGTTGTTAAGTGAATCATGTGGTCATTAAGTGAATCTGGCTTCTCCCAATTGACTTTGCTTGTCGGAAGCCATCTGGGAATTACAAATGGTGATCACATGACCCCATGACAATGCAAAATGTCATAAATACATGCCAGTTGCCAAGCACCTGAATTTTGATCACATGACCATAGGGATGCTGCAACAGTCAAGTGTGAAAATTTAAGTCACTTAAGTCAATTGTAACTTTGAACGGTCACTAAATGATGGTTTAGTGTAATGTAAGTCGAGGACTATCTGTACATTTAATACAATAAGTCTGAATCCTTCTTTATCTTTTCTTCAGTAAGTCACTCAGCACCTCCAAGCTGGAATAAAATCCATCTAAGCAACCAACTAGGTAGGTAAGGCAGGCAAAAAGACAGACAGACAGAGGTGGGGAAAGGAGGAAGGGTGAAGGCTGTGATTGTTGTCTCAATGCAGCTACACTGGGAGAGCGAGAGGCCAACTCTTTTGAAAGGTTTTGCAAGTTGTAACATTTTAAGAGCTGTTTATGAGAAGCTGAATTAAGTCGAGAATATCCCTCCCTCCCTCCCTCCCT
>QLTV01003690.1:2374050-2408477 GCA_003457575.1 Thermophis baileyi | reverse complement strand
TCCCTCCTTCCTAGCTGTCTTCAAAACGAACCCCAGATTTCATGAAAATTAAACAAACCTAATATAATTTAATTGTTAAGGTGGTACTTCTGGCCCAATATTAGTTGTACTCAAGGCAGGGAGAGAGAGCAAGGTGAGCCAAGAGATGAAAAATGAATCATGGCATTGTGGTAGATCCTTTTCATAACTGTATGCGGTGTCCCCCTTGGCCGAAGTACAAAAGAACAGAGCTTGCATTATGGTGTTTGAGACTCATGGTATTTGTCTTTTTGGCATCATCCCCATTTGCTACAGATGCTTCTGTAGAAGCCAATTAGCACTGGGCACCTTTCAACAGTTATTCTCATTGGGGATGGCAGCTTAGATTGGCTCCATCAATTGTGTTAGCTCGTTTGTTCATCCATTTGTTTTTAATCTGCTCCCTTATTACAGGAATCAGTTGTATTATTTCCATCATTCTCTTTCCAAATAATTTCGATTTTATAAATGTATAATTATTTTTCTAAGCTGGAGACAGGAATCAGGATGCCTGCGAAATTAAATATTATCTCCTTTCATCCACAATATTTGGCAATGAAGAAACTCTTTGGAATCTGGAAGTCTTCAATCAAATTGCCATTTTACCTGCAACATGCTTGTGCACAAATGATCATTAAATCGTCCAAATATTGAAGCGCCTACTTGGTTTCCACCTCTCCAGATACACATATATTACGTTTGAAATTCCGTGAAATTCTGACTTAAAAAATAAAATAGAACCATCTTCCCTTCCAAGACAGAGTATGATTCCATTATTTAAATCCCTTAAAAGTAACCTCAGCCACCTCACCCAAATCTTAATTTCCTGGAGCACACACAGCAAAAGATCACACTTTTCACTCCCTCTGGAACCAGGATTCAAAAACAAGTATAACATTTACCAATTTGGGGATGGATTTGTGCCATGTTAGGAAAGAATATCAGTTCTCCCTTCTGCGAGGCAGCCAAATGCCTCGTCTTATTTGGAAAGCAGTTATCAAAAATAATGAACTGCAGATTCTTTAGATTTTTGATATAGTGAGTGGGATTAAACAGAACAGTTGGAACTGAAGGGAAATGGTGGGGAACAGGAGCCTTATTAGAAGAGTACAGCAATTATAAAAGCTTTTTGCCATTCTGGTGACATACAGGTAGTCCTCGACTTACCACAACTCATTTAGTGACCATTTAAAGTTACAACAGCACTGAAAAAAGTGACTTATGACCATTTTCCATGTTTATGACCATTGCAGCATCCCCATGGTCATGTGGTCAAAATTTGGATGCTTGGCAACTGACTCATATTTGTGATGGATGCAGTCCCGGGCAGAAGTGGGTTTCATTACCTTTGCTACCAGTTCGGGAATGGGAGCGTGCGGACACGCACGCACGCTTTGCATGCGTGCAACACTTCTGTGCATGCACAGAGCGTTTTTGATGATGTCCAGGCGGGTGGGCGGAGCTTCCCGCCGCCGCTACCGGTTCGCTGAACCGGTGCAAACCGGTAGCAACCCACCACTGGTCCCGGGGTCACTTTTTGCGACCTTCTCACAAGCAAAGTCAATGGGGAAGCCAGATTCATTTAATAACCATGTTACTAACTTAAACCACTGCAGTGATTCACTTAACAATTGTGGCAAGAAAGGTAAAATGGGACAAAATTAACAAATGTTTCACTTAGCAACATAAATTTGGGGCTCAATTGTGGTCGTAGGTTGAGGACAACCTGTACTTTAAAATACTACGAACACAGGGATAAACAGACCTTGGATAAATAGTCGATGTTCAGGCTGTTTTATAATACTTAATTTCTTTCTATATTCTGTAATGGTCATTTAAGTTACTTAGAATTTAGTACAGTAGGGCCATCAACCTGCATCATAAGATGAATAAAAGGCACATTTTATTTATTTGATGGCTTGTCTGATCCCACCTTTCACTGAAGAACAAAAATCGGTGTGCATATCACTCCCTGCTTCTATCTTTCCTCCAACAACACGATATGGTAAGAGTCATTGGCTTAAAATTGCTCAGTGAGTTCTGGGGTTGAGTATAATTTGAACCTGGGCAGGGCATCTGCAGGTGGGAGGGGGAAAAAAGACAAAAATCTGGATGCAACCATCCAGCCCAGTGGTGAAATCCTACCAGTACGCCCCAGTTCGGGCGTACCAGTAGCGGCAGCCGCCGGTGGTTCAGAGAACCAGTAGCGGCGGCAGCACGAGGCTCCGCCCACCCATCCGGACGTCGCCATTTTCTTGTTTTTAACCCTCTGTGCATGCGCAAATCCTTCTGCGCATGCACAGAGGGTGTAAAAGCACACGCGACAGTGGCTCACGCTCGCAAAGCACGCTCTTCCGAACCGGTAGGGAAGGTAAGTAGTTTTCACCGCTGATCCAGCCCTTTCTTAACATGGTACTTTAAAAAGGAGTCAGAGTATCAATTGCGAAGTTGTGGCCATGATCTTGACTCTTGGATCTCCCTTTTGCAGAAACCCCTGTACTTAGATTACTGTACCTTAACCACTACGCCACACATATGTTCAATATAAAACACAAAAAGGCTAAAAGATATAAACACTGGCAAATATGTGCTAAAATGGATTGGGCTTTTCCATGGTTTGAAACACATAGATGTGTATTTGGAAGGCCGAAGAACCTAGTCTCTTGAGGAGTGAAAGTGATAGTACAGATCTTAGCTACTTCTCTAGAAAAAGAGTAAACACTTTCTCCTGGTCCAGTCTGACAGACAAAGTTTAACCTTGGGGGAAATCATCTGGTCTGAATATCTTAATAGCATCCAGCCGGCAGGGATGTGTTTGGACCTCATCTTCAAAGTTCTCCCCCTAACCTTTCAGTAACGCTGAAGGCAAGAAAGCTCTCCAGCACCACAAATACAAGATGTTGGTTAGATAGATAGCTGAAGTTAGTTAGTTTCCTCAGAAATAATGAACTGCAGATTCTTGGCTAAAGAGGTGTGGCTAAAGAGAAAGTGTGGGATAAAATTTGGAACATTTGAACATCGGTTGTTCCAATTCCAAATTGGCTTCATCTGACCTCAGGGAAAAAAAACAGATTTTGGGGTGAGAGATCATACCTACTACAATATAAATTTAAATCCTTTCTTCATACAGCTATCCAACAGTGTCAACAAGGCATATAATTCCAGGCAAAAAACCAGTTTGGACCAGAATCTAAGATAATGCAGTCTTAACAGGCCACAAGAGGAACCAGCCAAGATTCCAAGCACAGCAAGAGTTTAATGCATACAAAGGAGTGCTGAGTATATGGATCTTAAAAACTTGGACTGGACAACTTTAAGAGAGATTAACTCTTGAAAAGTACAAATTTGTAATCTATAAAGCGAGAAGCTCATCACTTTAGTCTTATATTCATAGCAGCAGAGACATAATTATCACCTCTATTGCCAGCAAAATAACAGAATTGGAATTAATTATCTTGTGGGACAAAACAATGACAGTGTTTATTTGTTTCCTCCAGAAGAACTTTGGAAAATAATGTCTAAGTATTTAAAGACCTTTGATTCTTCTATATGATTGTCCTTATTTTTTCTAGGCCTTGGTGTATCTGGTTTGTCTTTTGGTAAAAAAACACAACTTTCGTTTCAGAGTCAATAGTCACATACTGTTTTTATTGTTTTTATTACATGGTTATGAGGAAAGCTGTATTCACTCTTTTATGTATTGCTTTGGAATCTTCTGGATGGGGATGAAAAACTATTGTAAATTTCATAGTTCGCTGTAAGCATGAAAAATACAGTGCAGAATCCCAGAAATGTGGAAGTTTCGGCTGTAGCACAAATAGAATTTCAATGTGGATATGAAGTTTACAAGGAAAATTAAGATGAAAGCCAAACGGAATCTGGACCCATATATAAGCAGTCCAATCAATACGCTGTAAATGGGCATAAAATTTAGGGTAGATCCCAAATCAAGAGTTGAGCCTCACAATCAGTCTTCGAAGCAGGTGGTAGTCATTTAGGAGCATTTAGGGGCAGAAGAAACCAAAAGTAACACTGAAAGAAAAGAGAATCATATTGTCTCCTCCAGTGGTGAAATTCAAATTTTTTTACTACCGGTTCTGTGGCTGTGGCTTGGTGGGCGTGGCTTGGTGGGCGTGGCAGGGAAAGGATACTGCAAAATCCCCATTCCCTCCCCTCTCTGGGGCCAGCCAGAGGTGGTATTTGCCGGTTCTCCGAACTACTCAAAATTTCCACTACCGGTTCTCCGAACTACTCAAAATTTCTGCTACCGGTTCTCCAGAACCTGTCAGAATCTGCTGGGTTTCACCCCTGGTCTCCTCCATTATCAGCTCAAGGGTATCGGACACCCCCTCAGCCATATTGAATGATGGCACTGCTCCCTGAAATGCAAAGATTTCCATTTTTAGAATAATTTGGAAGGAGGGCTGATCTTTGCACCTCTTAAGCTTTGGCACCCTGGCCAGTGTCTGCTCAGTCTAACCTAAAACTAGCCCTGATCTCATCCTTTCTCCACTCACCAGCCTTTAGTGGCTCACCATTAAAAAAAAAAAAAAGCACCATCTTAGAAGTCATGAGTACCAGTTTGCATCATATTCAATACTTATAATTTTCCTAAATCATTCTCACTGGTTTACAATTTGAAACCAGTTATGAAAGTTATGACCATCTCAAAATCACAAATCAAAGTTTAGCACCTATACATTTCATAAACCAAGAACATTTAAAACTATAGATCGGAGAATTCATGACCTTGCCACTATTTCTCATTCTAATGTTTGTAAGTGCTAACACAAAAACACCATTTGCTGATCAACAAACTTTTCAACCTACTTCAGAAAAAAAACAACAGATGATGTCAGTATAAATATCGTTTCGTCTTCCTGTAATGTCTATCCAGATTCATTATGCAATGGACTAATTAATCCACAAAGAATTAACCGGTAGAATAACATTACTAAAATGTTTTCTTTTTTTGTGTCATGCAACAGTATACACATGTTTACAACTTAGTAGGAAGTTGTATGAAGCTTTAATTAATCTTTCTGATTATTTTAATTCTGTGAATAGGCCTTCTGCAAACATTGAATCACACTTTCTGAAACAAAGCAAAATGCTTTCTGGAACCTTTTATTTATTTCTGCATGAACATATTGATATTTGTCCAATAACCATGAAGTTTCGAAGGTCACATTGATAAAAATCCCATCGAACTTGAAGTAGCTGTTGCCCACAGACTAGGGCCAAAGTACTCCCTCTGCAAATTGTAATTTTTAACAAAATGGAAGAGGAAAATGTTGAAATTATAGGGAGAAATTGCAGAAGCTGTAATTCAATTCAACCACGTTTAGTTTTTGTCCTGGCTTACAACTGCTTTTTGGAATATAATTCCAGCATAGATGACCTTTAGCTGGAAAGAGGTGATAAACTCCTGGCTTAGAGTATATTATTACTCAGAAAGTGATCACATCAGAGGTAGTATTCAGCCGGTTCACACCAGTTCGCACGAACCGTTGGCGGAAATTTGGCCAAGGTCACCGAACCGGTAGCAATGGCCGGCTGGCCATGCCCCCGAACTAGTCCCCTGGTCACCGCTCACTTGCCCCCCCACCATGTTCGTCGCTGCCATGTTCTTCGTACACGCGCATCCCATTGCCTTTCAAGTCCAATGGAATGTGCATGCACGAAGAACATGGCGGCAACGGGACGGCAGCAGCTTTTGCCGTGACCTCCGGTACTTTTTGGCTGCCTGCAGCCAGCTGCCGCAGCCGCAAAGCGGGTTCAAAGAGGCAGCGGCTGAGAGGCTTCTTTGCCAGCCGCTTTCCAGCAGCGGCAGCTGGCTAGGGGACACCAAAAACTCCGGTCAGCTTTCCTTCCGGACTCCGGACTAGCCGCCGTGGAAGGTAAGCAGCCCGAACAAAGAGATGGTGGTGGGGGAGGAAGTGGGGCTAGGGCCGGGGCTGCTAAAGGAGGACTACCCCTAACCCTAACCCTTGGCATGAGTGACGTCAAGTTGGCCATGCCCACTCAGTCACATGCCTCCCCACCTAGCCACACCTGGTAGTGAAAATTTTTGAAACCCACTGGATCACATGCCTGAGTCCAAGTGGAGTGGATTCAAAATATTATAAGTTCCAATGCCCTGAATGATCACTTCTTTTTGCAAAAAATGCCAACATTCTCTGACCTGTGTATTTGGGTTATTTTTTCCCATTGAATTCACGCAGCAATACACTATTTGTGCTAACTTCCTGTTCATCGGGATGCCACATAAGCATCTGCCCAATTTGATTAGGATTAGTGTGCGTACAAATTATTTCCGGACAAACAATAATGCCCAAAAGAAAATCCACTTTTTATGAACCATGGTCTTTGTTTCAATTAAAGGTAGCCCTTGCCATATTTGAGCCAGTAAAACCGGTGCAGATCACTAGCATAATATACTACCAATAGATTCTACCTTTGCAATTCCAGGCACAGGATGGGGAAAATGTTAGTAGAGCTATAGTAATATAATTGGGACCACTGTTGACTCCTCTGTTACTAGCTAATAACCGCTTTGTGGTGCTAATAGGCCTCAACTTACAATCACAGTTGGGACCAGAAGTCACTTTTTTTCGGTGCCATTATAATTTTGAATGGTAGAATAACAGAATAACAGAGTTGGAAGGGACCTTGGAGGTCTTCTAGTCCAACCCACTGCTCAGGCAGGAAACCCTATACCATTTCAGATAAATGGTTGTCCTATCTCTTCTTAAAAACTTTCAGTGTTGGAGCATTCACAACTTCTGGAGGCAAGTTGTTCCACTGATTAATTGTTCTAACTGTCAGGAAATTTCTCCTTAGTTCTAGATTGCTTCTCAAATTTGTTATTTGTTATTCCATTGCAATTTTCTCTGCAGTCCATTCCCATATCTTTCAGAAAATATGGATGCTTACAATATTAAAACTAAGTATGATATCATAAGTAACACTTTATTTTAGAACTTTCGCACATTTTTTTGAAGCCCTCACTTTTTGTCTACCATCACAATGTATATATATAAGGCCACTCCATGGAAATATTGATTATCTGCAAGGGATGGATTTGGACTCACATGAATTGAAATATTTCTCCTAAAAGAAGAGTTATAAGTCGAGGATTGCCTGTTTTAAGACCATTGCAACTGCTGCTTTGCCAAGATCTTAGCTACATGAGGGGTGATATTGCAAGTTTCAGAGCTTCCTTTCCACTGCATTACCCCGTCTTGTCCTGAGCTGACCTTATAATGTTTTCATTTTCTGTAAAAGTGTTTTATAGAACTCATTTCAAAAACACCTGGTCCTACAATACAGGTGTTACAGCAGCCAATGTCTTGCCAGCGAATTTGAAGAGCCTTGAAAGGTTCCCAAGAGCAGCAGACAGCTCCATCAACCTCAGCAGGCTTTACGATGTGTGGAATTCAATGCTCAGAACTCAACTCCCAGCATGAATGCTGAGGAATTCTAGCAGTTGAAGTCCCCATATCTTAAAGCAACCTAGTCCTATGAAGCTGACTAAATAGTGTTGAAAAAGTGGAGATTTTACACTTCGTGTGCTTGTATACTTTCAAACCAAACACCCAAGAGCAGCGTTGCACAATTTTACCCTCTGCAAACAAGCTTCATTTTTGGGTGCGAGCGACACAGTTATACTTCTATGAGGGCCTTATTACTCCCCTGCTTATTGAAAGGAAAGTAGTAGCTTTCTGAGGCTTAAAATATTCCTTCACGAATTGAATCAAAAACAGAGGAAACAGAAAAAGGAAGTGAGAAAGCTTCAGCATAGGCCATGAGAAAGTGGCACAGGAAGGTTTGCTATGCCAATCTTAGATTCTGTGAGACTGTATTCTTCCAGATAGGATGCAGCAAATGAAATGTGGTGGAATTCCTCCTTGAGTGTTATGGATTAATCTATTAATATAAACTTACAATAACAATAGAGTCGCTCTTTTTGTATGGACTAACTTGAAGGGCTAACATCAGTCTTGCAAGTTTGAAAATATTTCTCCCCTCCTTCCCTTTTATCCTCCAGAAAACTAGGAGGAACTCTTCTGGACCATTCCCATTCCATCTCGGCTTCTGTAGATTGACATATCTTTTGTGTGATGGTTGTCTAGTCTACGGCTGTTCCTCTTGTTACCCCAGGTCATTCTCACATACCGTTACTCCACCATTTTGACTTTTTGGATTCTCTAGACACATCCCTGAACGTGACAGAACTTTGTTACGTGGCAGTAACCAAGAATTTGTGTTTTCCATAAACCAGAAATTCAGTGATACATCCTGAACATTATTAAGGAACTTACTTCTCTGCCTTCTTTTCTAGCCTGTCTCATGGCAAATGAGGAAGCCCCAAGGAATGTTATTTTATTTGCTGCTGGCTTAACAGCGTTTATATGATTATCTAATTTCTCCCATGCTGAATCATACTGAACAAGAGTACATATCTGAAGGACTAGAAAGGCCCAATAAGAGCATTAAAGTGGTTTTGTAAACAAAAGTTAAGTAATATTTGTAAGGCGTGATAATAAAGAATAGCTGCTTCTGTACGTAGCCAACTTGCTACGATTGTTGAAGTAACTAAGGGACTGTCCATATAACAAGAGTGGATGCATGGAAGAAGTAAGATATAAAAAATGTTTTTACAAGTTTGAAATGACTTTGCCGCCTACTAATAAAACAGATCCATTGATACATGGGCAGTTATATAAATTTGATGAATGAATGAATGAATGAATGAATGAATGAATGAATGAATGAATGAATGAATGAATGAATGAATGAATATTAAAACCAACCAATCTTCAGTTTTGCCTTCTTACCTTTAGCGTAGGAGATTCTACTTTTGTTTAAAATTATTGTATGGCTTCAAGTTGCATCAGAGTATGATGAGTAAGTTAGAGGATTGAAGAAGTGAAACAGCTTGCACAAATAAGACAAAGTAGGTAAGATCAGCAGAAAATAAGGAACGAGCAAACAATCTCTAAAGAAAGCAAAGTCATTAGCAAAGTTGTAACGATAGGTGCCCAAAGACACACCAGGATTTTCTTGCTGTTTCATAAAAAAACTTTTGCTTGAACTGACCAGGACATTTTCAAATGCTAGATTTCCACCTGAAGGCCAGAACACTGAACACCTTACTTACTTAGCTGGATATCTTGGTTTGGTTCTAAGGAACCATATGCCTTCTGTAGTATTTATAATTTTGTAAACAGGAATATTCATTCATTCATTCATTCATTCATTCATTCATTCATTCATTCATTCATTCATTCAAAGCCATTTATCTGGCTGCCCATCTCGCAACAGCAACTCTGGGCATCTAACCTAGGATTAAAAGTCAGCAAGATCATCAATAATAATAATAAACAAACATATAATGGCAGCTGAGGACAATGACAATCTTTACAACCAGCCCTCCATTTCATGAATGTTATAGTTCTTATGAACCCATTATTACAGTATATGCAGTAAAGGGCGGCACATTCTTATCAATAAAATGGAACTGTAATTTTTTCCCTTGTGTAATTCAAATTACTCATTCTAAGTGCATGGCATGCTTATCCTTGGTAAACAATTGTTCTGATTAGAGTTGTCACCTACATATCAAATCCCGGCTTCTTTATTCAGTCTCTAGAACCACCTTTTCCCTCTGTGTTATGCCTAAAAGAGTGGCAGTCAGAAGGGAGACATTAGTGGGTCAGAAGGACTATCTTTTTAGGCAGAAGAACAATATGGTATGGTTAAGTTTCCTGGAGCCAGCTCCTCTTCTCAGTAATCTTTCTCTTCTTGCTGTCTCAAATTGAACGCAGATAATACTGGTGGCTTGTAATTATATTTTTAAAGGCCTGCCAGGTTGCAAATACATAATGAGCTCTAATTGTAGAACAGCATGGAGGCAGGCTTGTCATTGTGCAGTCATTAATCCAGTTAAACACAACACCGTCTCTTTCAGCTGTGCTGTGACAGAAGCAGAAGGATTAAGCTGGCAATTAGCAGTCACCACGCACCAGACAATGATGCTCCCTCATTCCTACAAATGAGACATTCTTGGTCTACCAGATCCAGGAGAAGGATTTTGCTGGTTATGAAGAATCCAAAGTCACAAGCATGCCGATGAAGCTTAAACATGTACAATATCTCCACATTTGCAAGGACGTCTCTTTGCAAAGCTTCACTTCGTATTCATATGCTTTACATATTACACATGGGAAAATTTGTTTGGGCACATTACCTAATCGGAAATGTAGGCTGTTCCTATGTAGGAATGCACAATTAGTTCACAAGGAAACATAAACGACAAAGAGTGAGAGGGCACTAATTCTGTATGAAAGTAAAGTAGCTAAGAGGATAACCTGAGAACCAGAAATCGTCATATTTAAATATTTTCTTTTAAATGGATATAATTAGAGTTTTAAAAAATTATGTGTGAAAGAAGAATAAAACTGCAGAAGAATATAGTTCTTGTGTCTTGAGGATAGAAACAAAGCAACCTCCCCCCTCCCCCGGCCTTATATGTCTATTTTCATAGTGTTATACAATAAATTGACCCTCTTCGAAATTTGGCCTTCGTATTCTGATTTATAGGCTTAATTTCTAATTTTTCCCCATTATTGCATGATATGAACTTCTGTAAATGTTAATAGCTTAAAATACCCAAAATGGAATGTGAAGATGGTAGAACTTGCTGAAATGGTTAAAAAGACTTGCTCGGTTAAGGAAAGAACAATAATTACTTTTATAAAAGATTGGAAAACCTTTGTGGTTTTGATGAATGAGTGATGGATGAATGAATGAGTGATTTCAGAATTTACTGTGTCAAAGGGTGGTTTATGGGAAGAAGGGAACCAAAATATATAATTTGGAAGGGCAGAAATGGTAATAATCATGCTAGTAACTGCTGCAAAGATCACAAATCTGTTCTTTGAATATTTTCTTTTTCTTTGTCTCTGTATCACTATTTCTTTTATCTTTATATGTATTTCTGTTTTATACCTTTTTTCCTAAGTTTCTGTAGTTTTTAAATTCTGTGAATGACCATTCGTTCAGCAACCAAAATTATGACAGGGCTGAATGAAAGAACATACGTCCTGTACAAAAAATTATGGCTGTTGCCGTGCCACCATGGCGATCTGATGAAAATGTGGAAACTTGGCAATCTACCCTCCCTAATGATTGTCAGTGGGGATGCTACAACTGCCACCTATCTTTCCCTCCGCCCTACCCCACCAGTCCCAGAGAATGTGGGCCTCCTCCCCACCCTGTCACACCTTGCTCTACCTGCCTCTTTTGAAGATTACCTTTCCAAAAGAGTGCCCAGCTGATGTGATGTACAGCCTTCCTACAGAGCTACCTCACAACATTTTGGAAGCAGGCACCCTTCTCACAATCTCTCAGAAGGGTGCAATTTTGTGGGAATATTGCAGCCACTTCCAGAATAGTGTAAGGCAACCTTGGTAGGAAGGCCATGCGTCACATTGGCTGGGCACTTTTGCGAGAAGGCAATCTTTAGAAGAGCATCTTTGTGAAAGAGTGCCCAGCCGACATGACGCATGGCCTTCCTGTAGAGACATCCTTGCGCTATTCAAGAAGTAGGCACCATTCTCACAATCTCTCAGAAGGATGAGATTTTCCAACCTTCCTTCCCCTCCATGTTGGTGCTCCAACAGTGGAGGTTTTTAAGAAGAGATTGGACAACCATTTGTCTGAAATGGTACAAGATTTCCTTCTTGAACAGGGAGTTGGACCTCCAAGGTCCTTTCCAACTCTGTTATCCTGTTAGCTCTCCCAGTCCACTGGTTTAATGAAGCCTTTATCACAGCGATGCAGAAAGACTTTGGACTGTAATAACGCTGTTCTCTTTGATATTGTGTGCAGCTCTCAGAAAAATCTGTGGGGCTTTTGAAAGCTTCAATGTACATGTTGTACGTTCTTATGTCTCTCTACTGCTGAACAATGGGAGGAAATCAACATATTGAGAAAGATGTAGTTATGGGCGATAAGGGATGCCAGCAAGCCAATTTTTTCTTCTTTTTCTTGAGAAGGGATTCAAAGGGTTTTTGTTTTGTTTTGGTTTGGTTTGATTTGGTTTTTGGTTATTTCATGACTCAATACATGAGGGAGTAGCCAGTAGTAGACCCAAGAGACACTCAGATATTGGCCAGTGTGGAGGCACATATTGTCTGCACGTGCCCATGATTATAGTGCTGCAAATATCACACTGAATACAGACAATGTGGAAATAGTCCAACTGGATGTTCAAATGCATTATAAACACGTAAGAAATAGAAAAGGTGTTCTCAAAAGTCCCAATATACCGTATTTTTCAGAGTATAAGACACACCTTAGTTATTGGGGAGGAAAATAGGGGGGAAAATCTGCCTACCAGGTATTCATCTGGCTAGCGTCCATAGTCTGGTCAGCTTCAGCACATTATTTTATCCCCTGGTTAGGGCTTAAAAAAACCTTCTTCGGAGGGATTAGCAATGAAAAAAGCCTGCAAAGACTTAGGGCTGGAAAAAACCTTCGGAGGGAGCAGCAATGAAAAAAACAGGCAAAGGGAAGATTGCTTAGCTAGCAAAGCACGGAAGATCGCTTCACTGTTAGCACCAAGATCGCTTCACTGTTAGCACCTCGTTAGGGCTGGAAAAAAAGCTTCGAAAAAGCTACATTTGGAGTATAAGACGCATCCAAATTTTCAGCTTCTTTTAGGGGGGAAAAAGGTGCGTCTTATACTCCGAAAAATACAGTATGTAAAAACAGAGAAGTCATTTTAACCGATTTGTGTGTCTTATTGGATGAAAAACTGGTGTGTTATCAGCATGAGACAATCAGACTAGATTAATCTGGAGTTCCACTGATTTAGGTAGAAGCATTAAGCACTTAGTTGTTGTTGTTTTTTTCATTTTAAAATTATATTTCCAGTACAGCCAATGCGAGGTATTGGCAGAAAGCTAAACTAAATAAAAAGTTAAAATCTTAGCTTAAAAATCTCCTATTAGATATCTTAACTGTTTGAGAAAAGTACAGTATGATCATAAATGTCTATTTGAAGTAGAAATAGTATACAATAGCTATACATTAATTGGATTAGAGAGTCTATCAATGGTTAGTATAGGGAGCAAACCACTGGTTCTTGCTGAATGGTTTGATTGGGTGAGTGGATGGGTGCTTATAAAATTGAATCTCCCTCTTAATAGTTTGGTTACTAGATTTTTCACCAATTGCAGTTTCTGGATCACCTTCCAGGACAGGATAGGTCAAGCATGATGCAGCAGTCTGTGTGGTACTAATCACACGAGTCATTGTTGTATGGACAACTTGTTCAGATAAGCCCATAACTGATATACCAACCAAAACTGGGTAAACCACACAAACACTCCTTGGCTACAGTTTCCAGCTGCTGTTCAGGCAGGAGGCCAAGTCCAGGAGGACCCCAAGTCATGGACTTTTGGGCAGAAGGTAGCCCAATGCAAAGCCAGCCTCAAAGGCCAGATCAAGCCAGAGCAACTCCATCTTGCATGGATTTAATTTCAGCTCATTCAGATACCACAGCCTCCAGGATTCAGGCTCTCCACAGCACTTCCAGCTCAGTCTAAGGTGCCAATGTAAAATTGGAAATCCTCAGCATGTTAATAATACCTCACCCATTTACATTAATCAAAGAGTGGAACAGACTTATGAATGGATGAACTGCAGTGTCCAAAATAGGTTGCATTGACTTATTGTAGATTAGGTCATAGCAAGGTTATCGACTGGAACTGTATGCTGGCTAGTTTGGAGAGGTTGCTTGTTTGTGGTCTTAGATAATTGATATAATGCAATACTTACCATATGTATAATGCAAGCGAGGACCAGACACAAATGCAAGGTTGTTATAGTTGAATGTAAGAAAAAGAAAACAGATGGACTTTATCATTTCTGTTTATAACAGAAGCCCATGATACAAGTTTACAGTATAGCCTTATACTGTAATTACGAGGGAAAAGGGAGGTCATGAAACCCTTGAAAAATAGTTTAAAGGAAGTACATATGCCTACTCAGCTGTACAGGTTGTAAAAGAGAACTGTTATGGTGGCTTCATAGCAGTGCCATTATATATATTATATAAGACATTTTCAATTTGCAAAGAACTTCCCTACTCAATGTTGCACTTAAATGTTGAAAAGGGGGTAGGAGATATCAGAGGAATTGCATTTTTTTCCTACTGTTCCAAAGACACTTCCACTGTTGTAAGTTAACACCATAAGATATGAATATGTATGAGTCAGTAGTGCAGAGGAATTAGTATTAATAGCTTCTAGATGTCTAGAAAAAAGAAATAGGGGCAGCGTTCACACAGAATACTTGGCTAGGGATAATTTGTCCAATTGACTGTTTTGGGTTCATACAAAACTCCATCCTATACACTAATTGCACAGTTCAGCTCAAGCTGACTTAATGTGTCATGAGAACAAACTCAAAATATTGAGAGGGAAATAACACTAAATAACAGCAAGGGAGGAGGAGGAGGGGGGGGAGCTGGCAAGGAAAACCTACTATCTACAACATTTTAATTTATTAACTTATTACATGAAGTCCAACATCATCAATTTGAAAGTGGGGGAGAATTGTAGTGGGAACAAAAACTAGAGTTTGTTTTTGAGAATACACTGACATTATTAGCCACAAGGAAGGCCTTTTCAGTAAGATGACTTGGGACCAAGAAACTAATTCTCTAATGCTTTCAGATAGTAAAATATGACGCTCATATAATCAGTAAAAGATGGGGAGGGAGGAAGATGGCAAATCTGGGCCCAAATATTTGGTTTCAAAGTGTTGCAAGAAAATTGTTGGCCCTCAGCTTCACTTCCTAGAAGAGAAGGCTTTGGCAGAGTTAATTCTAATGAGGACATCATTTTAGAGAGCCAACCCCACATACGGCCCTTAAAAAAAAAGTACTTTCCATTTGTCTTCCAAATTAAATAGTAAAGCTGAATGTGGAGAGATGCAGATTTACATGTGCTATGCAGATGGTTTCTTACTTATGAGTTCAAAGGGCAACAAGGCTTTCCATGTTCAAATATTAACGCAGAGAAGAGAAAATTCATTTCAGACTTTGGCACTTCTGAATGTTTGAAGATGAAAGAGAGATTGGGCATTTTAAGATATTCTCCATAATATCATTCTCCATCTCACGATGAAGGTTCTCAGTGTCCCTGCAACTATGCTTTATTTTCCATCGATCAGCTGCCTTTCTTTGACATGCTTTGACATGTTTTGATGTCAAGTTAAATGGGAGTCATAAAGGAGAATGCAATTGGTAATGATTTCATAAAACACTTACTACTGTATGTAACTGCTTACTTTTTCTCCTTTAATCAGATGATCTATTGTTACCATCAGTGGTGGGATTCAAATTTTTTTACTACCGGTTCTGTGGGCGTGGCTTGGTGGGCATGGCATGGCTTGGCTTGGAGAGCGTGACAGGGGAAGGATACTGTAAAATCTCCATTCCCTCCCCACTTCAGGGGAAGGTTACTGCAAAATCCCCATTTCCTCCTGATCAGCTGGGACTCGGGAGGCAGAGAATAGATGAGGGCGGGGCCAGCCAGAGGTGGTATTTACCGGTTCTCCGAACTACTCAAAATTTCCGCTACCGGTTCTCCAAACTACTCAAAATTTTTGCTACCGGTTCTCCAGAACTGGTCAGAACCTGCTGAAACCCACCTCTGGTTACCATAGTCCAGCCTGATCCAAACTGCTTTCTCCAGATGTTTGGACCAATAGTATTTCTCCTATCAGATCCAGCGATACAGCAGTGATGAAAGTAGATGGAATTCAAAGCTGAAATATTTAGATCCTAAATATAGCCTAAATATTAGGCTGCTCAAAACCTTTCAGAAGCTACTCCTTTGTACACAAACTTTCTTATCTGTTGTATTTTCTTCAGCTTTGGGTGTAATGCATAAAACAATGCCTCAGTCTTGTATTAGAGATTACGTTTGACACATTAATAGTTTCCATAAAGAAATCGCTATAACCACCATTTCACTGGTGGGATTCAAAAATTGTTACTACCGGTTCTGTGGGCGTGGCTTGGTGGGCATGGCATGGCTTGGCTTGGAGAGCGTGACAGGGGAAGGATACTGTAAAATCTCCATTCCCTCCCCACTTCAGGGGAAGGTTACTGCAAAATCCCCATTTCCTCCTGATCAGCTGGGACTCGGGAGGCAGAGAATAGATGAGGGCGGGGCCAGCCAGAGGTGGTATTTACCGGTTCTCCGAACTACTCAAAATTTCCGCTACCGGTTCTCCAAACTACTCAAAATTTTTGCTACCGGTTCTCCAGAACTGGTCAGAACCTGCTGAAACCCACCTCTGGTTACCATAGTCCAGCCTGATCCAAACTGCTTTCTCCAGATGTTTGGACCAATAGTATTTCTCCTATCAGATCCAGCGATACAGCAGTGATGAAAGTAGATGGAATTCAAAGCTGAAATATTTAGATCCTAAATATAGCCTAAATATTAGGCTGCTCAAAACCTTTCAGAAGCTACTCCTTTGTACACAAACTTTCTTATCTGTTGTATTTTCTTCAGCTTTGGGTGTAATGCATAAAACAATGCCTCAGTCTTGTATTAGAGATTACGTTTGACACATTAATAGTTTCCATATGGCTTTTAGCAAGAAATCATATTTTGTTTTGTTTTTTGCTTTTTCGCAGAAATGTAAATTCAAGCTTCGTATGCAGTCATTTCCCGAACAATTTATATATAAACATTTATTAACATATATTAATAGAACAAACGTGAAAAAGCACAGGCAAAAAGAAACTTCACACTGAAATCAGCTCAAACCAGCATATTGAAAAAGCTCTAGGAAGAAAAGGCCTGGAATTGAAAAAAACAGCACGGGAAAAAGTACCACGTTAGTTTTCCAGCTCTTCTGACACCCATCCAATCTGAGACAGATGTTCCTTGGAAAGAGTCTCTAAAGGCACCCTTATTCTATGGGCAAGTCCGTGTGGGAATATTTATAGACCTCAAGATCCAGAACTAAGTAAAATGCTATCAATTTGACTTATACCAAAAATAAAATAATAAAACAGTAAAATAAAATAAAATAATAAATATAATAAAATAATAAAATAATAAAATGAAAAAATAAAATAATAAAATAAAATAATAAAATAAAATAAAATAATAAAATAATAATAAAATAAAATAAATTAAAATAATGAAATAATGAAATAATGAAATGAAATGAAATGAAATAATGAAATGAAATGAAATGAAATGAAATGAAATGAAATGATGATGAAATAATGAAATGAAATAAAATAAAATAATGGTTGGAGATCCAATAAAAATATCTGACATTTGGGAAATTTCTCTTCCCTGTGGCTTCTGCAGATCAGCTATGAAAAGCAGGCATTTTCAGCCAGCTGAAGATTTTGAAATGCCTTTATAGATAGCCATAATTGCAGAAGCCCAATCTGGGTGTTCTGAGATAATGGATAGAGTGGGGAAATGATCCTAGAATGTTCATTGTCAAATCCCCCTGCCTCTTCCTATCACATTTTAAAGCAGTCCTGATGTTATTGGCATCCTCTGAAAGCAGCCACCTCCCCAGAGACTGATCTATGTCATTCCTTAGGCCAAAAATCTAACGTTTAAAAAAGAATAGCTACCCTATTTATTTTATATCTTATTTTATTATTTTATTTGACTGCCTAGACCTGTCTCTACAGTTGTCTTGGCAAGAATTTGAAAGTGGCTTGCCATTGCCTTCTTTTTAGGGCTGAGAGAGAGTGACTGGCCTAAGGTCACCACACTGTGCGTAAGGAGGGACTTGAACTCATGATCGCCAGGTTTCTAACTTGGTGTCTTAGCTTACCATATCCCAAAGATGCTTTTTCTGGAGGCAACTGGACTTCCTTGTTTTTTTCTTTTGAAGACGATTCGCTTCTCATCCAAGAAGCTTCTTCAGCTCTGTCAGGATAGTGGGGAATGGAAGCTGAATGGAAGCTGAAGAAGCTTCTTGGATGAGAAGCGAAACGTCTTCAAAAGAAAAAAAACAAGGAAGTCCAGTTGCCTCCAGAAAAAGCACCTTTGGGACAACCATGACCTGGATGACTGATAATCTCTACAGACTCTTAGCTACCATAGCAAACTGGCTTTCTATGTTCCCTCCATTCCTATATTTTAATTGTGGGGGAGGCGAAGCAATATGCACGGTGATCTTTTCTGAGGCTGAGCCCCGTCTGGATTGACACTTGGGCACACTCTTCTGACATTTCCCTCACTGCCCTTTTCTTTATCTATTTCCTTCCTTTCTTTAGAAGTTTCTCACAAGCCCAGTTTTTCAAACAACTGAAAAAAGGGAAAGAAAACCAAGGCTTCCTCAGGAAACAGAATATATTTTATCAATATTTACTGGATCTGTAGGAAGTCCTTCTGCTTTTGGGGTTAAGCTGATGAGATCTTGCTTTATTATGCATTTGGATTTTTCTCACCATCTCCTCTGATCTGAGGACCCTTTTGGTCCTTTCTCTCTTTCTATTTGTCCATCATGTCAAGCTTCCATTTAAGTCCTTTTCCTGGTGGCTTCCTGTGTCAAAGTAAACCAGCAATGTTGGGATTGGAGCTCTTGTGTCTCTGCCGAAGGAAAGCAAGACCTGAATGCCAGACAGGCCACAGGGGGTGAGGCTTCTGGTCTATTGGTCCCAGATAACCCATCCCTCTCTCTCCCCCCTCCCCCTCCCCCCCCCCCGCACACACACACACACACACACGCACACACACACACACACACGCGCGCGCACACACACACACACACACACACACTAGCACTAGTGGAACCGGGAATCCTGCCCCTCCTTTTTCGGTAGAAGAGCCAAGACAAGGCAGCTTTTTTGGCAACTGCTCAGGACTATGTGGTTTTGCAACCTTTTTTTTTTTTTAAAGGGGAAGTAGCTACTGCTTTGATAGTGTCGGGAAAAGGAGGGGAGGAGAAAAAAAACTTTGGGAACTCATTAACACTGCTACTAATGTCAGAGGAAGAAAGGAGAAATAACTTCTCTGAATTAAGAAATGATTAAGGACAGGGAGCAAGAGGGAGAAGAGAAAGAAAGCTCCTTTGGGGCATTAATGACTTGAAGCAAGTGTCCGTGAGGTCCCTTCCCCAAAAGGAAAGCATGAGCAGAATGAAATAACTGTTCTGAGGGGGGGGGAGATTAAAATTGTGGACGCACAGAATTCTTGAGAATTTCCTGTTTGTCCCCTTATTTTTTCCTCATTTACCAAACAATCAAATCTTGGGCGCTACTGAGGAAAGTTTAGTCCGGATTCTCCTTGACCTCACAGAACGAGGCGAAAACTTTTTCTGGGCCTTAAAAATGCAACTTGACCTTAATTTCTGAGCAGAAGGAAAGGACCAAGTTGGCATCAAAACTGTGGACTAGCATTGGGACAACAAGCCCCACTTGGATAAAGCTTGGACAAAGTCAACTGCTTTGGTTAAAAGTAGTATTTTATAATCAGAAAATGGTTGGTTATATGGTAGAAAATAATCTACATTAAATATATTTTAAAACAGATGGTGCTTCTTTCAAATAAGACATATGACACTCTGAGAGATCATACAATCGTCATATTTAGGATCTAAGAGTACCTAATTGCATCTACAAACACACAGATAAAATATCTGTCCTTGAACAGTTCATGGGACGGAAGTTGAATAACCATTTCTGATCCAGTATCGCAATTGTCCATAAGGCAGTATGCTCCAAATGTATTAGGACTTCATTGCCCAGAATTCCAAGGAGAGGAAATCAAACTTGAGGATTCTGGGATGTGCAGTTTTATCACACTAGGACAGGGGTGTCAAACTTGCAGCCCACAGGCCGGATGCATCACGCGCTGGCCACGTCCACCCCCAGTTTAGCAAAGGGAAAGAAGTCGTGATACGTCACATGACGACAATGTGACGTCGCGAGTTTGACACCCGTGCACTAGGAGGTTGAGGGTGGAGAACTTTGCAAAACTATTACAGTACTATAATATTCTCTTCTCACAGATTGAATAGGGAGAGTTTAACTTTTTACCTAGTTAAAACAATAGCCAGCATAGTAATATAGTTATTCTGCATTCAGCAAAGGAGGAAAGCACAAAGCCTTATGGGGGGAAAAATGATTAAATTGTTTGCTAAGGATGAGATTCAGGGGTATTTCCCATAGATCTCCCTATGCTCACAACAGTTCAACCCCAAAATGTCCCTCCCAAGTTGAATACATGAATATGAATATATTCACACACATACGTATCTTACATAACTCTGGCACGGGAACAGGAATAATTAGGGGCGGGGTCATTACTCAGAACATCGCAGATAAATTATTTGCTTCTGTTGCTATTCATAGACTAACATTATACAATATAGAAGGAGGAAATCCAGACTGTGCCAAAGGAAAGCTCATTTCACATGAAGGATCTCTATCAGTGGAATGTTGGGCAGATTTTTCCATCCAGCTGCACTCTGGGCACTGAGATAGAGACTGAGATAAATACAGTCAAGGGGAGACAGTCTTAAAACATATTAAGATAAAGTGAGATTCTCTTCTCCTTCAGTCACGTAGCCCTGTCAATGTATATCAATGCCTATGACTCAGAAGAAAACAATGGCCTTATCCATCATTCTAGATAAGTAGTTGCCATAAAATTAAAAAATAGCTTTCGGTCAATATGCCATGGCACCAGTGGCACTTTAATCACAGCTATTTTCTTCATAGGCTCAGCAGAAAGAAAGAAAAAAGGTTATTCAAGCCTCTGATCTGCAGTCACTTACTTACCTGCAATTAAGGTGTCCCCTGCATTGGTGAGTTGTTCACACTCTGCCATCTCACCTTCGTGCCAGCCTCTTCTTGCTGAGTCATCTATCAATCATCTTCTTGCTAAAGGCCTCCCTACTCCTGTTTCATCCACTTCACGTAAATGAATATTCTGATCAAACAAGGACAAAGTTGCCTGAGGATCTATTGCATTATTCTCTTTCAAGAAAAGTGTACAGTCCAAATTGCCTGGATTTGCCATAAGGGCAGGATTGTCTTGCAGAGGTGGGTTCCTACCGGTTCTAACCAGTTCTTTAGAACCATTAGTAAACCGGTGATGATGTCACGCAACCGGTTTTTTCGGTGTGTTCCGTGGGCGCTGCCATCTTGGATTTTGCTTCTGCGCATGTGCAGAAGCTATTTTTTGATTGCTGCGGGGAGGGCGCGGTGCAACCCTGAACGAACCGGCAGCAAACGGATCCAGAACCCATCCCTGTTGTCTTGGAGGGAATTAGAACAAAGGGTAGGACAAGACCATCCATGATAAGGAGTAAAAAAATAGAATGGCCATATTCCAAGGGACGACCCCATGAATTAGTAGATCCTGAAGTAGCAGAACTCTGGTTTGTGAATGTCCAATCAACTCTACCCAATTCTGAGGTGCTCTACACAGCCTAAAATTTTCGGTCACTTCAGATCCTACAGAAACAAATGAAATAACACAACTCGAACAAGAGCATTGCCTACCGCAATTGTGTGATGATCTATTTGACTCATCGGTTTTTGGAATGCTGAAACCAAACAAATCAGTGAACAGATCCTGGAAAGTCATATTTGCATAATTAACTTTACAGTGGTACCTCAGTACTCATCCTTAATTGGTTCCGGGAGACGCAATGAGTACCAAAAACGCTGAGTACCAAAGAAATTTTTGCCATAAGGAATAATGTAGTGAGTCACAAGGCAACCGACACCTACAGATTCTATCTTGTACATTGAGTACACAACAAATGATGAGAAAATTTTCATGTCAAAATGCACTATCAAATTTGAGTTTCAAAGCGGTTGAGTATCAAGGTACCACCGTATAAGGAAATTCCATTTACTGTATGCTACTTCTTTTACTATTGAGTTTGTAAACAGCCCCTTCACAAGTGTCTTATTAATCATTACCACAGTTAATGGCAACTGGAACGATTACTGTTAATTTGCTCGAATGAGTATTCTGAAGCTACAATTTAGTGTCTCTGAATTAATACTTCAATACCGTACCTCAGCTATTGGCAAATAAACATCTTAAAATGTTTGTGGGTCCCTTTTCAAAACATTGTAAATTATGTTATTAACCTTAATTTAATTAAACTTTACAGACCCCTAAACAATTATCTCCTCTGAACCTTTTCAAGTACCAACCAGAAATGAGGGTCATTATTCTGTAAAAGTTATCTAAATAAGGGATTGTAAGAACGTTAATTTTAAAAAGGTGGGGTATTGCATAGGAACAAATCACTATTGGACAAGATGAAGTATTACATTCTGATCAGGATGAGTATATTACTCTTACTGACTTTTCCATGTAGTGCTTTGAATTATTTCATTATGGGTTGCATTACATTATTACTATCTTGTTATTTTTATATTAGGCTAAGCCCATTATGTGTTGCATTTTAATTGGTTTGTTCTGTATTTTATTTTTTTATTCATATTGTTAACAGCTTTAAGGGCTACTTCTTTCTAGTCAAACCAAGGGGCATAAATCTGCAACAATAACCACACTTTGCCTGTCTTTTGCATTACACAAAAGCCAAGAATAAAACTTCCAAATCTACATTAGTACAAATGAAGAAGAGACATGATTATACCAATAGAAACTTTACAAAACATGGTAGCTTTCAGAGCAGCATCTGCAGGAGGGACAAAGGCAGGTACAACCAACCAATCAAAGCATTACCCCTTTTGACATGTAGGTATGTGTACAATTCATGTTAAAAGGGGTGGGGCTGCAATTGCCCAATCACATCAATGATTCTGATATTATTGACCCCCCCTTGACAGACTCCCCTGTTGTATTATAGCCAAATATTCCATGAGAAAGCAAAAGTCATGATTCCAACTTTCACAAGGAAAGAAGAGAGATAGGCAGGTAAAGACCAGCCCGGAGTGTTAAACTTTTCCCTTGTTCTGGGTATGTCTAGTCTAATGAAGAGAAGAACTAGGGGTGACATGATAGCAGTCTTCGAATATTTCAGAGCAGTGGTGGGATTCAATTTTTTTTACTACCGGTTCTGTGGGCGTGGCTTGGTGAGCGTGGTTTGACTTGGTGGGAGTGGCTTGGTGGGCGTGGCAGGGGAAGGATACTGTAAAATCTCCATTCCCACCCCACTCCAGGGGAAGGATACTGTAAAATCTCCATCCCATCTCCATGGGACTTGGGAGGCAGACAATAAATGGGGGCGGGGCCAGTCAGAGGTGGTATTTACCAGTTCTCCGAACTACTCAAAATTTCCGCTACCGGGTCTCCAGAACTGGTCAGAACCTGCTGAATCCCACCTCTGTTTCAGAGGCTGTCACAAAGAAGACTGGGACAACCTCTTCTCCAAAGCACCTGAGGGCAAGACAAGAAGTAGCAGAGGGAAACTTATCAAGGCGAGATCCAACTTAGAACTAAGAACAAATTTCCTGATGCTGATAATTAATCAGTGGGATGGTTTGCCTTCAGAAGTGGTGGGTGCTCCAGCACTGGAGGTTTTTAAGCATTTGTCTGGAATGGTATAGGGCAAAGCTGTCAAACTCGCGGCCCACAGGCCGGATGCATCACACACTGGCCACGCCCATGCCCAGTTTAGCAAAGGGGTGGGGGAAGTCGCGATATGTCACGTGACGATGCCATGACAAAGCAAGTTTGACACTCCTGGTACAGGGTTTTCTGCTCACGCAGGGGAATGGACTGGACTGCACTAAAAGACCATCAAGGTCCCTTCCTACTCTGTTATTCTATATTGTTTTCTGTATATATTGAGACTTTGGGGACTACCTTTTCCATTTCCTATGTGTTTACAATGCAAATGAACATCCCAGTTGGACTATTTCCATGTTGTCTGCATTCATTGTGATATTTGCAATCATGGGCACATGCAACATGTGCCTCCACACTGGCCAATAGCTGAATATCTTTTGGGTCTACTAGTCAGGCTCTCTCAAGTATTGAGAAGAGCTCCAAGGTCCCTTCCAACTTTTTTATTCTCTATATTCTGTATTCCCCTACACCCCAGGACTATTACCACCCTCTATCCCATGGAAAAACTCCAAAAGAAGGGAGATACATTGTGTTACACAGTACTCAAAATTGCAGCAGGTACTTAGTGGATACAGTTACATTTTGATAAAGGTAAAAGTGATTAAATACCAACCATTCAAGACCACGTGGTTATTCTGATTATTTCACTATCCTGGGCCTAGTTTTCAGAAAGGGACTGATGTCTTGCTGAGCATTTAGACAGAATATTGCCTGAGCATTCGTGCCAATAGTTCTAACAGCTGTTTTACAGATAAAAGGAGCAGCAATTTACATTTTTAAGCAATCAAATGACATGGGAATCAGTGGGGAAGGTATTGATAATATATCTGGGAGGGGAGGGGTCACAGCATCTTACACCACTGGCCTTGATTGATGGGTGGGGAAAAGATGAACAAAAATTCTTTTTCAGAAGTACTGGGTTTGGCTGGGATTTTTCGATTTTTCTTAGATGCACTATGTACTATTGTAGTAATGCACTATCGTAGTAAAACACATTCAGGCTCACTTTCACCATTGACCTAAAGTCTGTTGGATGACTGTATACCATGAACTTAAGACAGAGAGCTTTCAGTCAAGCAGGAGCCATGATATCATATCAAGGTCTCTTAATTGTTTGCATTGTTGATACCTGTAATCTGTTCATTGCCCTGCTCTTCAGATACCTGGCTCTGGAGGCAGAATCAAACACTAAAGTGGTTATCATCTTTTACCTGGAAATGAGATTAATTACATGTGGCTGATAAGGAAATTTTAGAGCACCGTGACTCCTTCACAACCATCAGGTTGTAGCAGCAACGACGATAATAACAAAAGGTAAGGAAGGTGCCAGACTATTCTGATGCAGAATTCTCATCATGACAAAAATCTCTATATTTGTGTCATCTCTTCATGCTACCAACAGCAGGACATAACTCAGGTGTTACATTGATATGCTAAGAAGGAAAAGCTGCTTTAGAAAATCAGGGATTTAACCCTATGTTTTCATAATGTGCCATCAAGTCCAGGGGTGGGTTCCAACTTACCTCGCTGCCGGTTCGCTCCCTCCCATGCCGTGTGGGCATGCCTTGTGGGCGTGCCTTGTGGGCGTGCCTGCGCAGTAACAAAAAAATCCAATTTTTTTTTTTAAAAGCCGAAAAAAAGACGGCAATCGCATGCACAGTGCCGGAAGTGGGCTTCTGCGCATGCTCAGAAGGAAAAATAAATAAATAAATAAATCCCAAAAAAAAAAAATCAAAAAAAAAGATGGCAGCCCCCACGGACCGGCACAGACCGATCCAGTTCGGTGACGTCATTGTGACATCACCAACGGGCAGCTATCGGTTCGGGAGAACCGGTCCAAACTGGGAGGAACCCACCCCTGATCAAGTCAGTGTCAGCCGCTAAGCAATCACATAAAGAATTTTTCTCCAACGGTGGTATTCTCGTTGCTGCTGTAATTGAGTCCACCCATCCACCTTGCTACTGGTCAAGGCCAACTTTTGCTTCCATAGAGTGCAACAGGAAAACCATTGCCTGCACAGTTCATCTTTGTAGATATGACTCTTATATTAGGAAGAAGTTAATTTTACCAACCCCAAGGAATTCTGGGTGGGAAAACATTTCCATATATGGTGCTAAAAGACCATTCTGTTGTTCATGTTTTTGATACAGCTGTTAACTTTTACAGGGTCCTGGATCTAATCATGATGTGGATGGCAAAATGCTAGAAGAACTTTAAATACAGGTAGTCCTCGACTTACAAATGTTTGTGCAGTGACTGTTCGAAGTTGGAACGGCACTGAAACAAGTGACTTACGACCGCTTTTCACACTTATGACCATTGCAGCATCCCCATGGTCATGTGATCAAAATGTGGATGCTTAGCAATTGGTTCATATTTATGATCATGTGGGGTTATGTGATCCCTTTATGACAACCAAAGTCAATGGGGAAGACAGATTGACTTAACAACCGTGTTACTAACTTAACAACTTCAGTGATTCACTTAATAACTGTAGCAAGAATGGTTGTAAATTCACTTAACAAATGTCACTTAACATCAGAAATGTTGGGCTCAATTGCGTTCGTAAGTTGAGGACTACCTATAACAGATCTTTTTAATATTGCAGGTGGATCAGATTTCTCCTCCCTCCCTCCTCCCTCCCTCCCTCCCTCCCTTCCTTCCTTCTTCTCTCTCTCCCTCCCTCTCTCCCTCCCCCCCTCTCTGTCTCTCTCTCTCTCTCTTTCTTTCTTGGCTCATTTGTTGCTTTCTCCTTTAAACCAGTAAGGGGAAAGATCACATAAAACATCACGTGGATGGACCGGTTTACAAGACGAATATTCCCACTAAGTCTTGTTTATTTTTCAATTCATTTATTATTTGGCCTTTTGTCTATGATTTCTCACACCTGACTATTGTTATTAAAGCCTAATTTCAGTATGTTCAAAACAGGGCTTGTCCTGAGCACCCTTGCATTCTTACCACTATGTACTCAAGCAGTTTTTTTTCTTTTCTTTTTTAGAGCTCATGATTCAGAGAAAATCAATATCCGGTTGACGTTTCTAATTTTACTCCACGCAACCAACCTCTGCGCCATTGGCTCCATCGCTTTTCGGTTTGAACTCTGGGATGTACAGTGTACCTACACGAGAGTTTATGAACGGTTCACCCAGAAAAGAGAATGAGAAGAAAAACAGGAGGAAGGAGAGAGCTTCAGCAGGAAGTAGGCAGTTTGCATCGCACACTATAACCCCGAACATTTGTGCTGTTTTAAGCCATTCTTCAGATAGCTTAGAAAATAAGGACTTTAGCCTAACAAGTCGGAAAAGGCAAAGACCATGAACTTAAGACTGATACTCTTGATAAGGAGCAGCGCCACTACCAGTAATGCAAGACCTGGAGACTACCTTTTACACACAGGCAAATAAGCCTCGCTTCGTGCAGCTATTGACAAGATCTTTGCCCTTAAGTTTGAACAGGAAATCTTAAAATGGAAAATACGTGGTGTAAAGGAAGGGGCGAGGCTGCCTTCATAAGAATGTGCAGAGGGAGGGAAATCCACAGGTTGTTCAAAATATGCAATCCTACTTCATTTCTTTCTTTTTTTTTTTTAACGAAGCCCTTTTCACTTCTCTCTCTCCTTCGGATTAATTAATGCACAGACCAAAATTCGCTTGCTATGCATAAATCATACTTTATGTTTTGCCAACGGAAGAAGATGTAGTTTTATGTCACTACTAGAGAGAGAGAGAGAGAGAGAGAGAGAGAGAAAGAGAAAGAGATAACCCTCCTGTTGTGCTTGTTTAGTTTGTTGGGAGGTGAATAAAAATCTTAGTTTGCATAGATCTGTGCACATACAGTACATAGAGAGCACTAGTCTGAACGTCTGTCTAAAATTATAATAAGGCAGGAAGAGATTAACAACAAGGGGCTTTCAACCAATTTGGGGTGCTGGGAGGGAAGACAACCTGTCAGGCAGGAATCAGTGGGTCCCATTCCGTTTCAGACAGAATAGTTCCTTCTGTCTCCAAGAATGCAGTTGAACTGTTTACAGATTGATCTGGCGTTGACGCAGAAGTGCCATAAAACCCCTTCCAAGGAAGCGTTTTGTTTTGTTTTGTTTTGTTTTGTTTTGTTTTGTTTTGTTTTGTTTATTTTGTGCCTTCAAGGCCGTCTTGACTCCTAGGCAAATCCCTCCAGTTTTCATGGCAAGATTTCAGGAATGTTTTGCCATTGTCTGCTTCCTAGGGCTGAGGGAGAATGACTGACCCCAGGTCAACCAGTTGGTTTGTGTCCAATGAAGGGCTAGAAATTTTTATTTATTTTGTATTTTTATTTATTTATCTGTCTTCTAGTCCTCATCTATCTATCTATCTATCTATCTATCTATCTATCTATCTATCTATCTATCTATCTATCTATCTATCTATCTATCTATCATCATCTATCTATCTATCATCTATCTATCTATCTATCTATCTATCTATCTATCTATCTATCTATCTATCTATCATCTATCTATCTATCTGTCTATCTATCATCTATCTAATCTTGCCTTTATTATTTTTACAAATAACTCAAGAGGGCAAATACATCTAACCAGAGATGGGTTCCTGCCAGTTCGGACCGGTACTATAGAACCGTTAGTAAAAATAGGGACTGGTTCTCCGAACTGGCAGTAACAGCAGCCTGGCCACACCCCCGAGCCGGTTCTTTTGGCGGCGCCATAGGCGTCACCATCTTGTTTTTCACTTCTGCGCATGTGCAGAAGCTTTGTTTTAGCACTGCACATGCGCAAAGCATGCGCAAAGCGCACCCACGCCCGCGCAGCACGCCACTGCGCGAACCGGCAGCAACAAAAACTGGAACCTACCCCTGCATCTAAAGCACCTTGTTTTTCCTATATTCCCCACAATAACAAGCTTGTGAGGTAGGTTGGGCTGAGAGAGGATTGGCCCAAGGTCACCCAGCCAGCATTCAGGGCTAAGGCAAGACTTGAATTTGTCTCTTGCTTTCTAGATTGGTGCCTTAACCATTAGACTAAACCGGCTTTCTCCAAGAAGTATACCAACCTGTTTATAGAACCTATTTATGTTGCAGAACTGTAGCTGTCAGCATGCCTTGCCATTGGTCATAGTCTTCTAGTCCTCATTGACATTTTTGCAACCAAATAATGGGAGGAGGTTGAATCAAAATTGTTTGATGCAAGACTTGTTTGTCATGCAGTGCAAATACTTTTGGAGAAAAAGCGGGGGGGGGGGAGAAAAGCACAAGTAATTCTGACAAATAAAATCTTCTACATCATAGAATTAGAAAACTCAGGGAAATTTCAGCCTGGAGGCTACAGTAGAAAGTTGAAAGTGTATCCTGAAAGAAGTCCATGGCAAATGATTTTTGTGTTGCTGTTATGAAAACTGGTTGGATGTGTCTGAGAGGTCATCAAATTCAACTTAAAAGGGACTTTGAGTGGGAGAATAAATGAAAAAGGTAAAGAAATAGGAAATATCCCGAACACAAAGGACACAACTTTAATGAGAAATATGAATCAGATCAGAGGTGGGTTCCTGCCGGTTCGGACCGGCTCTATAGAACCGGTAGCAGGAATTTCCCCCTGCTTGCCGAACCGGCAGCGATGGCCGGCTGGACATGCCCCCGAACCGGCTCTCTCGGCGGCGCCATCTTGTTTTTTGCTTCTGCGCATGCGCAGAAGCTTGGTTTTTAGCACTGCGCATGCACTCACGCACGAAGCACGCACGAGCGAAGCGCACATGTGTCCATGCGGCACATGAGGAAGCAAACCGGCGTCGAGGTAAGTCAGAACCCACCCCTGAATGAGATGTCCTGCGTTCTGTTTATTATTAATAAATAATAGTAGCTTATTTATAATAATACGTAATTGTAAAATTTATATCCTGGGTCTCCCCCAGGAACAGAAAAGCTACATGTCTCTCCCCCATCCCATCTTGCACCGTAAGAATAACTCCGTAAAGCAGAAAGGGCTGAGAAAATGACTAGCTTCAATGTGACTCATATTCAAATAACTTACATTTTATTCTTATTGATATGATTCTTCAGCTTAAATGTGAACATTGAAATTGACCCAGTTTTATTGTGTTTGGAGTCAGTTCGTGTTCAGCTAGGATTAAAACTGCAGGGGGGGAAATCTGGGGGGCATTCATTTGTTATCATCTAAAACACAAAAAGGCAATCAGACTTCATCAAAGACAAAGTGCAGCCAATCAAGTGGGTTTATATCAAATACACAGGAAAAATTCTTTCAGATCTGCAATTAATGACTCTTTAAAGTCATTAATGCCTTCATAATCTCACTAAATCCTCTTCCCTTAATCATGTCTTTCTCTAGGTTTTGACAATTAGATTATTCCAATCATAAAGGCAAGTCTTCCAGACCTTCAAACAATGTTTTTCATAACCTCTTTGGTGCTGGGGGATCTGGAGGGAGTCAGCTAGCATCCATACAGTGTGATGTTTCAACATGTTTTTCATTGTATCTTTTTCTCATGACTGAAAACATCCTTATGGATTTACACATATTTCCCTTATCTTGCATTCCCAGCAAAGAATGAGTTTATACATCAATAATTCTCTTACAATTCATACAGGTTCAACTAATCCTATAACAACATTCCATAAAATTCTCTTTCGCAGCTCTGTCCAATTATATGAAGAAATGGTGAGCCATTCAGAGAGGAAAAATGAAAACTTTTCCCTAGGAAAATGGGAATATGAAAAAGGAACTCAAAAATAACCTATCTTAATTCTATTTGGTATGATAACAAGTTGTTATACCCAATAACAATAACATAGAATTTCTGTAAGCCTTGCAGTATTTGTTTCTTGACCCAGCCTGCCTGAAAGGACTGACAATTTAGAAATTAGGGTTTTTCCAGGATATCCTGTGCTATTTCTGACCTGATATTCAAAGGTGAGACATTTCCACAGCTAGACTAATACCAGTTTAAATGTTTGGAATATCCATCTCTTTCTCCTTTACAACTGGTTTCTTTTAAAGTTAAACTTAAATAACTGGATTTTTACTAATTGCAAAGCATATTTTAAAACAGTTTGGTGAGATGGTCAGTCTTTATTTACTCAATTTCTTTTCTCTGGACTTAATTCATCCTTTTTTAAAAGGATCTCACCTAACTGTAGGAGTTAGTCATGAGGTGCTTAAAGCCAAACACTGTCTTCATTTGTGACAGTTTATAGCACTGGATTGCATTTGATCTGATCATGCCCTATTCATCCAATCCTATACATCTAATTTAAAAGGTCTGTAAAATCCTCCATTTCAATGACCAAATGCATATAGATAGACCTCCAGCTGCTACCATATTGGAGTCTGCCCAGCATGGTTGTAACTCATATCAACCATAAATTGAGTCAACCATGTGACCAACCTTTTTTGCATTGGTCGTTGTGGCAAAACTATCGTAAAACACAGTTGTGACTGCAGGATGGTGCAAATGTTGTAAATGTGGTCTAGTTGCTGGCTGTACAAAGTGCAATCACATGACTATGGGGAGGGGGCAAGGTCATCAGAATCCGGGTCATAAGTAGCCCCCTGGGAGGTCTGTCGTAACTTCTAAAGGTCACTAAATGACTGCTCATAAGTTAAGGATAGTCTTATGCTCTGCTTTCCATAACACTATACCCGTAATGGTGATCCTATGGCATGCGTGCCGGAAGTGGCATGCAGAGCCATCTCTCTGGGCACGCGAGCCATTGCCCGTTGCTCTTCCGGGTTCTGGCGTGCCGGCCAGCTCCTCTTCACGCGCGCGGGAGTGCCAGAAACTGAAAGAGCAGCTGCCCGGGGCACATGCACGCACTGGCCACATGGTCTTCCAGTTTCTGGCACACATGCACACACGAAGACCAGCTGGCCAGTGCACATGCGTGCACCGCAAACCGGAAGATCATCTTCCCGGAGCACGCATGCATACCGGGCGGCTGCTCTTTCGGTTTCTGGTACTCCCATGCGCGTGAAGTCCAGGTGGCCGGCACGCTAGAACCCGGAAGAGCAAGGGGAGCAGAGCTGCCAGCCAGGACAGGCGGGCCGGGGCTTCCCTCCCTCCCTGCCTGAGTGGGCTTCTTGCATGGCCCCAGCCCTCCAGCCCACGGCACCAATGCGCGTCCGCAGTCCGGAGCACCTGGCCGGCTTAGGCACACGGGGCAGCGGGGCAGCAGGGCAGCGTTTGCTGGCTGGGCAGCCAGCCGCCCCGCCCGCTGCTCCTGTCACCGCGAGGGGCGAGGGGGCGGTGGTGGTTCTCGCACTGCCACTTCCGGCTGGGATGCTGGAGCAGCCAGGAGGAAAAGGAGGAGGAGCCACCGTTGGGAAGGCGAGCTGCCCCAGGAGGGCCAGAGGAGAGTGCAGCATGGAGACTCTGCCGAGGGGTAAGAGGCGCGCCGGGCCGGCCGGGAAGCAGGAAGGCGCCACTGAGGGATAAGAGGGGGGGGGGTTGCGCTGGCTTGTTCTCTGTGGCGGGCTGGGGGGTGTTTCATCCCAGCCAGAGTTGGGGCGAAGCTCTCCCGCCTGCTGGCCCTCCAAGCTGAGCCCCGAGAATGCTGACGCCCCTTACCTCCGAGGCCGGGAAGGGGCTCCGGCTTTCCAGCAGAGGGAGGCGGCATTCCCCACCCAACTTTCTCTCCCTGTCCGGGGCTGCGGAACCGGGTCGTCGGTGGGGATTTCGTGCCACCCTGACGGGGACCAGGGGCGCAGGCAGGGGGCAGGCAGGGAGGTGCGAGAACTCCGGAAAGGCAAGGCAGAGCTGGTGCATGCGCACCGGACAGCTGGTCTTCATGCACGCATGTGCACCAGAAACCGGAAGACCAGGTGGCCGGCATGCATGCGCGTGCCGGAAACAGGAAGATCATCTGCTTTTCTGGTTTCCGGCGCTCCTATTTCGGCACTCAGTGTCGAAAAGGTTCACACGCGCTTCCATTTCAGCACTCGGTGCCAAAAAGATTTGCCAACACTGCACTATACACTTATTAAAGTTATTAAAGTTATAAATTTATTAACAATACTCAGCAAAGTCTTGCTGTATCTTTTCACTTAAGCTTATTGAAATCTGGGTGGCGTGGTGGCTCAGTGATTAAGACGCTGGACTTGTTGGCATTCCAGGTTTGGGAACCAAGCTCCACACAATGGGGTGAACTCCTGTCCTTGCCCCAACTCCTGCCAACCCAGCAGTTCGAAAGCATACAAATGCAAGTAGATAAATAGGTACCACTTCAGTGGGAAGGTAACAGCATTCGGTGATGTCATGCTAGCCACATGACCACAGAAATGTCTTCAGATGGTGTTGGCTCAACAGGGATGAGCACTGCCCCCTACAGTCAGCAACGACTAGCGGAGTAAAATTCGCAGGGACTCCTTTATGGAAATCTAAGACTGTGCACTGTATCATTAATTAATTAAATAACAAAACCATAAGGACTATAACATGAGAAGCACATTTTTTTTCTATTTGTCTCTGCAGCTCCGTATCATGAACTAATTGAGCTTACATGAAATAGCCGAGGTTATGTTTATTTTCAAACTGTCCTATGTGGGATAAACATTTTGACTATACAATTCAAACATCCCACTGAGCAAAGGTGGAGGGGAAAATGAACACCAGATTGTAAACGCTACTTAATTAGCATCAGAAGGTAAAACTGCAAAAAGAATACTGAAGGCCAAGATAGATGCGTGCTACCTTGGAACCTTCCCAGCTACTTGGCAAGCAGTTCTGAATGGTGACAGTGACATGTATATGTTACATCTGGGGGAGGAGGTTACATATTAGAGCTGTTCACACTTCAACAATGCTTCAGAAGAATGCTTCAGACCTCACACAACTAGGAGTACAGCATCTCTCCTCTGTTCATAAAAGCAGCCCCTTTTCTTGCAGGCTTCTATCCAGACTGAAATGAAGAATGTAGATGCTTTTAGAGCTGCGTCACCTTTATGAACCAACTCCTTAAAGCAGCCACATCTTTTCTCAGAATGACATAGAAGGCTGGAAAAAAGAAGGTTCATTTTAAGGAGTGGATGAACATGGATGAGGTGTTTTTTTTCCAGATTGCTTTTAAAAGTGCACCTTTGGCTTATACTCTGTGGAGGGATGGTTCTGATAAGTCATAACTGCCAAGACCTTGGCTGAGCTGAAGGCAGACAGACTGAAAGTAAGTTCTGTTCAAATCCTCCCAGTCCAGAAATAAGGAACGAACAGTTTTACTGCTTTTGTATTTTGAAATCTCATTGGATTTAAGTGTTTGAAAATTATTTAGGGCTATGTCAGCCCGACCTATCTCTGGGTCAACATTCTGGGCAGCTTTTTAGTCTGGCTGGAGTTTGCATGTGTGTGACCTAGCTCCTCCCTTACCACACACTTTCCCTACTCCTTTCTGGATTCTTACAGCATACCTCTCTGCTCTGCTGGCAAATCTTGGAGTAACACAGCTGAAAAGAATGTTCCTCATTCTTACCTACTTTAGCATTTTTTAAAATTAGAACTGTTATGTTCTAACTGTTTCAACTGTGTTGCATGGTTCCAACCAGGTCCAGCGTTTGAGCGGGAAAAAGCTCAAACGCTATTGGCTGGTCTGTCTGACAGCTCCCTATAAAAGGGCAAGCTGTCAGACTGCTCTTTGCTGGTTGCTTACACAAGAGCTGAAATAAAGAGCTGCTTTGGAAGTCTGTCTCCTGTCATCTCTACCCACTATCTAACAGTGGCGACGAGGGCTTGGGCCAGGAGAACTGTGACTAGCTTCTTCAGCACTTTCAACCAGCCAGGCAG
>QLTV01003690.1:2348515-2360606 GCA_003457575.1 Thermophis baileyi | reverse complement strand
CATGTCAGCACGGCTGGGAGAAATCCCGAATCTGAAGCCTTCGGGGTTTCTCCACCCAGTTGAAAGTTCAAGCCTTTGTCCCCACACCCCCAAGTTCATCACATGAACCAATCTTCATTGCTTCATCCTCTGGTAGCTTGGTTGGAACTCCACCTTCTTCTGTGCAGGTGCAGGACAAAGGATGACCTTGACAATCTAGAAGGAATTTGTTGTGGCTACATGCAGACATCCCTCATGCAATCCCAAATCTGAAGCCTTCGGGTTTTCTCCACCCAGTTGAAAGTTCAAGCCTTTGTCCCCACACCCCCAAGTTCATCACATGAACCAATCTTCATTGCTTCATCCTCTGGTAGCTTGGTTGGAACTCCACCTTCTTCTGTGCAGGTGCAGGACAAAGGATGACCTTGACAATCTAGAAGGAATTTGTTGTGGCTACATGCAGACATCCCTCATGCAACTGCCCCTCCCAAATTCCCACAGCAAGGAATACATTTTAAACTAATACAAAGTGTGGCAGGCCAAAGATCTAAAGAAAATGGCTTCGGCCTGACACCAGAACCCACCCCTGGTGCTGTCGTTTTCTATTCGGTCATTCCTTTTTTATTAACTTATTTATTTGTTCTTATGTAGTTATTTTCAGTCACTGAAACGCAACAGCCGGTTTTAAATATTCTGAATGGAATGTGTCTCTTTAAACAAACACCAAGGTCCAAAAGCAATTCTTTCAGTGCAGAAATTTAGTAATGAAAGTTTGAATGTTGCTTTACCTGCATATTGTTTTGTTACTGCTGCTGGACTGGTCTTCTTGGTGAATCCAATTTAATAGGCGAGGATGTGCCTCATGCATCTGATACTGCTCACAAGAAAATAATAAATAATACAATGTGCTAGTTCAAGAAGGTGCTACAAGATTCTTTCTGACTTTTTGCCATCGCACGAACACGACTCCCCTCCTACAAATCCAACAGAGTAAATGAAACAGACAAGTTGTGTCTCAATGCTGTTTTGCTTTGGTGTTTAGGTTCATCATTGAAGGCAAGGCTGGTCCATCTCAACCAGTGATGATCTTGCTTTCTAGGCAAGTCATGGCTCATCTGCAGAAATCCCTCTCTGACTCTCTCTGTAAATGAAATGGCCACCCTGCTCTATCCCTTTGAACGGGGGTGTCAAACTCAAGGCCCACGAAGTGCTTAGAATCCGGCCCGTGAGGTGCTTAGATCTGGCCCGCAGGGCCGTCCTGGAAACAGCGAAGGACTGGGCCATGGTACCTCTGCCAGTGAAAACAGAGCTCGGGAGGGCTGTGTGTGGCCCTCCTGAGTTCCATTTTCACTGGCAAAGGGTTGCAGGAGGCTGTCGCAGCCAAAAACGTTTTCGCTGGCAGAGGGTTGCAGGAGGCTGTCGCAGCCGAAAATGGAGCTCAGGAGCCTGTTTTCACTGGCAGAGCACTCGGGCCACCACAGGCGCCCCGACATGAGTGACGTTGAGCTGGCCACGCCCACCCTGGCCACACTCACCCCGGCCCCCCAAGGTCAATCACAACCCTGATGTGGTCCTCAATGAAATCGAGTTTGACACCCCTGCCTTAGAAGGTGGGATCTCTTAGTGCTCTTGCTTTGAGGGTGGGGCTTTGTTTAAATGCATCACCAGAGAAAAGTCCCCCTTTGAAGCTCCACACACTCCTACACAACTGCACCAAATGCTTGTGATTTCTAGAAAATGTGCACCAAAGTTCTATACTTTGAAGTATCACACTGACCACTCCTGTAATCTGAAATGATATTTTCCCAAATAGAGATGTTCGGTTTGTCTAAATCATGTAGTTTAACTTTCCTTCAAACTAGGATGGAGCTCTAAATATTAACTGAAAATAAGACCTATAGAATGAATGAATGAATGAATGAATGAATGAATGAATGAATGAATGAATGAATGAATGAATGAATGAATGAATGAATGAATGAATATAAATGAATGAATGAGTTTATAGAACGTGAAGGAATGCATATTACTTATCCAAGTGATCTGAGATTTCAAGGTCCATCACCTAAACATCTTTTCAGTTTCCAGAAGCACATCCCCAGAACACCATATGCTAATTTCACCTTATTGTGAATCATATCATTGGAGCAAAGTAGCACTTACTAATAGTTTTGCTCATAAAAATCTGATAGAAAACTCAAAACAAGAGAATTGCATATTAGGAGACGATACATATTTATGTCAGCATGACTTTTTTAAAAAAAAAATGTTGGTTCTGGCTGTTTGGTTAAAAAAGTACAAAATTATATTGCATTTACATTACCACCACAAAGATAAAGAGGAGAGCAAAACACATCTAATAGCACTAGCACAGACTTATATACCACAGTGCTTTACAGCCCTCTTTAAGCGGTTTACAGAGTCAGCGGTTTACAGACTCAACAATCTGGGTCTTCATTTTACCGACCTTGGAAGGATGGAATGCTGAATCAATCTAGTGTTAATTAGATGGGCTTGGTGCTGATATGGTGAAAATTTGATAACTGAAAGCAAAACTGTATCTCTAATAGAGTCTGACTGAGAGAAAGATGGTGACATTGTTTTCCCTAGCAGTGCTCCAAAGATGGTTGAATTTTTCCTTAAATATATATTTAATATATATTTAAGGAATATATATATATATAATATTTAAGGAAATATATATATAATATATATTTCTGCATGCGCAGAAGCAAAATCCAAGATGGCGGCGCCCACGGAGACACCGACAGAACCGGCTCCATGACGTCATTGCCGAGTTACTAACGGTTCTAAAGAACCGGATAGAACCGGTAGGAACCCATCTCTGGACTGCAGCTTGCATTATCCCTGACCAGAGCCTTTACTAGCAATAGAGATGGGAATTGTACAACGTCAGAATGAGTCACATGTTGCCCATCACTGCTCCAAAGGATCAAGAGATGAATCGGAAATAAATTGATTGCAGTGTCAGCATCAACTGCATCTTCATTGAAAAGGTATTTCACAACTAAATCACAACAAAGAAAACATCCCCCCTTCTCATGACTAAACAGAACTGGAATATCTAAAGAATTTCCTTTGAATAATATAACGAATAAGTCTGATCCTGGAAGAAGCAACCCTTAGGCTTCTTCAGATTCTTGCTTGAGCCGCATGGATATATCGATAGAAGAGAATATCTGTAACTCAGTGTTGAAATGTGGGGACCTTGGTGATATCTGAGCATGGTGGTTTTCTTGCAGACGCTTCATTACCAAACTAAGTAACATCATCAGTGTTACCTGATACCTACAGCACTGATGATCTTACCTACTTTGGTAATGAAATGTCTACAAGAAAACCACCAAGCTCAGACCCCACACTACCTAGAGGTATTTATATAGTTTTCTTGACAGCAGGATGGAAGTGATTTGCCATTGTCTTCCACCGGGTTCCCAAACCATTACTATTATTTTATAATAATATTAAATAAAAAAAGGAAGGAAAGGACATGCCAATTATATTAAGTTGTAGACAACTGCTGAGGTTTTATATCATGACTTTATGAGGGTAAATGATACGTTGCAATTTTAAGACAAATGTAAAGATATGTTACATAGCTATTTGAACTCAGTTGGGAATAATGACTAGTCAACAAAGAAAACAATTGAGTGGGGGAAAAGAATTTAAGAAAGGCTATGGCTATATCTTGATCCATAGTGCAGATTCATTGGAAAACAGCTTAGAACTCAAACATCTGTAGCAACTATTACTAAAAGGATCATATAAGCATTAACCAGAATGGAAACATATGTGTAACAAGAGGTGTAGAGATATAACAAGGAATTCAAATACCAGCAATTTCACATCCCAGTAGTTCCTGAAAACAAACAAATAACTAAGTAAACAGAAAGAGAGTTGTTTCCAACCCATTTGGCCTTTAATGACATCGCTGAAGGAGCCATATACTCATATTGTTATAATAAATGGGTGCTATTGAAGTTAAAGGCATACCAAAGCTAACCATTCATTGCTGTATTAATTAAGAGTTTCATCAGAGTTTAAAAATAAAAGTCACGTTAATCAAAAAGAAATGACTGAGTTTACTCACTTTCACTGATCAGCGCTAGCTGACCTCTGCTTAGCTCCATCCATCCTTTTGTTAAAAGGGAGAGTTTGACAGTGGGGCACTTTTGATAAGTGCTGTAGTTGGACAACCAGAAAATCGGCGGAAATCATAGGAAAGGCAATCAAGAATGTGGGCTTCATTTTATTTATTATTATTATTTATTTATTATTATTTATTAAATTTGTATGCCGCCCAACTCCCAAGGGACTCTGGGCGGCTCATTTTGTTGTATATATTGTTTTAAACCAGTTTCCTTGCAAGATTAAGCAAAAATGCCAATGTCTATGGAGACTCTCAGTCATCCAGGTCGTGGTTGTCCCAAAGGTGCTTTTTCAAGAGGCAACTGGACTTTCTGGTTTTTCTTTGAAGACGTTTTGCTTCCCATCCAAGAAGAATAAGAATCTGAAGAAGCTTCTTGGATGAGAAACGAAACATCTTCAAAGAAAAAACACAAAGTCCAGTTGCTTCTTGAACAGAAGATGTTCAACTTGTGCTGGGGAAAAAAATGTTGCCTTCCCCCACATTATAGAACTGATTCAATCCACTTTGACCAAAAGAATAAAAAAAAAGTTATTTTGCTACCTAAGTCCGTTGTTAAGATTAGGTGATTGTCTATGGAGACTCTCAGTCATCCAGGTCGTGGTTGTCCCAAAGGTGCTTTTTCAAGAGGCAACTGGACTTTCTGGTTTTTCTTTGAAGACGTTTTGCTTCCCATCCAAGAAGAATAAGAATCTGAAGAAGCTTCTTGGATGAGAAACGAAACATCTTCAAAGAAAAAACACAAAGTCCAGTTGCTTCTTGAAAAAGTACTTTTGGGACAAAAATGCCAACATAAACTCTTTTCATTGCCTGCTTGGATGAAAGCAAAAATGAATGTAAGTTGTTAGGTTATAAAAAAGAAAAAAAAAGCCATTTTTTGAAACCTATCTTTGTAAAAAAAAAGAAGAAGAAGAAGAAGAAGAAATCAAAGTTTCTAGCCAGTGATAGTTCATAGAAGTTTTCCTTTGACTGAACAGACATTGCTTTCTGAAGACTTTCAAAGGGTAGTCAGTAAAGTTGACCAAACCTGGTTTGTAAGAACTCAGATGGCCAGGAGATGGAGACAGAGAAATGGTGAATAGTCTAGCTCTATGCTGCCATCTATGGATCACCTAAAGTTCTGCAGTCCAAATCTGGCAATCCTGGAGGTCTTCTAAAGTAGACTGATGCAAATGTGCCTGGAGTTAATATCCGAAGGAGACTGAGCAAGGTGGGCCCTCTAAAAGTTGAGATGAACATGCAATGTTTATGTATGTTAAAGAGGAAACTATCCAATATATGGGGGGGGGGTGTTTCCATTATTAACCATTTACTTACTACAATTGACTCGGATCTGACCCCATCTTCGATATATTCACCAGAAGTTCATTGCTGCTTTCTACCTTAACATGACTGCATTCACCTGTTCTAATGTGATACGGTACTCCTGCATTGCTCTGACATATTCCAAATTTGAGGCCTGGCATTGTAAACAGATGCTAGGGTTAACTACAGATGGAGTTCAAATTATCCACTGAGATGTGCCAAGAGGTCTCTCAGTCCCAGGGCAACTTCCTTGTTTTCCTGGATTCTCTAAGCCCAGGAGTCCTTTTCCCTTCATTCCCTCTTTTGAGTCTTTTTTTTTTCTTTAGATCAAGAGCCCGAGAGAATCCCATCTCCATTTCTTATTTCAAGTATAGACTAGTGTAATGCACGGTTGTCTTTGATGTCTGTAAGAAGTTGCAGCTGGCAAAGAAGAGAACAGCTGACCCCCCAACAGCACTGCATATCCAACAGCAAATTACATCAGCATCTGCTCTGGTTCTCCGTAGCCTCCTAGGCAGAGTTCAAAGTAGTTGCTTTGCTCTATAATAGCCAAAATTATTCGGGCTAATAGCCAAAATTATTTGGGCTAAATAGATTAGTTTAAACACAATCTCCTTCCCAGATTATGCCGAATACTTAGATCCTCAACAAATGATCCAGGTTGTAAGAACACAAAGCAAGGGGTGTTCAGAAACTGTCCAGTCAATGGCATACTTTAAGCGACGAAGGTCCTAGTCTTGCTGTTTTATTAAAGCAGTATCAAAATATGCATCTCATACATGGAAAAAAAAAGAATGCATTAAACCTTTTTGAAATCAGGAACGAAGAGGTGTGCAATGACTTACTGTCAATAATGACTTATGCATTACTTCGAGGGGAAATTATACAGCTCAGCTTTATGTAGATTCGTATTCATTGCATGGATTGTGATGCCACAGAAGAGAAATTCAGACTTTTTATAGCAGGGTTGAAGTCCAAAGTTCGATCATAAAACCAGTCTGGAATAATAAGAGCAAGTAAAAAATTGAGAGAGGCCATTTATCATTCCACTTGCCCAGGGGAAAAAAAAAATCAAGATGGTCATATATTTGAAGCCCCCTCTTATATGCCTGCAACACACATTTAAAAAGAAATTAAGTTGATCACTTACTTGCACCCACCCTCTTGTTGGGTATTTAGCCCCTCCATAGATGTCCCTGCATTCGTCCACAGCTGCCACCAAATATCTTGGAATGTGGAGCACAACACGTGTATGTATATGTGAGCAAACTTAAAATCAACAACATGTAGTCCTCGACTTACAACAGTTCATTTAGTGACCATTCAAAGCAACAACTGCACTGAAAAAAGTGACTTATGACCATTTTTCAGTTGCAACGGTTGCAGTCACATGATCAAAATTCAGATGCTTGGCCACTGACTCATATTTATGACGGTTTCAGTCTCCCGAGGTCATGTGATCCCCTTTTGCGACCTGCTGTCAAGAAAACTCAATGGGGAGGCCAGATTCACGTAACAATCGTGTTACTAACTTAACCACTGTAGTGATTCACTTAACAACTGCGGCAAGAAAGGTCGTAAAATGGGGCAAAATTCACTTAACAAATGTTTCAGAAATTTTGGACTCAATTGTGGTCATAAGTTCGAGGCCTATCTGTACTTGTTTCAAATTTAAGATTAATTATATACCCAGCACTGGGTGATTTAATAGGAACATCTTTATTTATTCTTAATTCCTTCTAAATCCTCTGGATAGACAGGATTCAAATTGAGGGAACAGCAGATTTATTGCTCTAGTAGCAGATTCCTGCACTCGGCATGGGGTTGTAGATAAGTCCAAGCCTTAAGTAGGATGATTCCATGGAAAGGCAGATAGCAGAGTAGATTTTTATGATGTGCCAGAATTCATTTCAGAAACATGAAAATTTCAATAGACAGGAGTCATTCTACATTAAATGTAAAACCAGCCTCCTTTTCTATACAAATTCTGCAATATTGTATTGGGTGCTCCTTCAAAACAAGTGTCATTCAACTCAATCAAGATACGATAAGTTATTTATGATACCAAACTATATAGTTAAAATACAGCCCTGCTGAATTGATTCTTTCTATGATTAAGACTCTAGTTGGGCAATTTTAACTAGGGCAATTCCATAGAACAGTTTCCAATGACTATCTAGCATATGAAGATAATCTATGTAAATATATGGCACCCTTGGTTACTGATGCACAACAAGTGAAGAAGATGCACTCATTAGCTTGGAATGATTGCTGGCATTTGCATAAGGCCTGATTGACATGAAAGGTCATGAATACTCTTACTAAAAGCCTTTCCAGAAAAAGGAGGACCTACCACTGCTTTGTAATTACCATTGTGCAGTAGAACGAATGTGTTGATGCTTCACATTTACTTTTTAAATGTATATGTCTTTTCTCTAAGAGCCTGATATGAGAATATGCCTTCAGTTTATCCCTAAAACAACACCGCTGTGAAGAAGGATGGACTGAAAGTGAGGAACTGGTCCAAAATCAATCCCATGGTTGAGATCCAGCACCTTAACCACTACCCCACACTGTCTCTTTACAATATGCATTGTATATTTGATAGAACAATCATAAGGAGGTATGTGGAAATGTTAGTTTTTGCTAAGCGCTATCAACTTCTGCTAGTTAGGGCAAAGTTGAGGAAGTTAAGATTAGTTGTACCTCTTGACCCAACTCTCGTTCCAATGAGAGGTAGAAAATATTATGGCAACTCCATAGCTTATGCTTATCGTAGTAATGTATCCAGATTGCAACATTTGGTCATAGAAACTTTGTCTTGTATACTTCGAAGCATGTAACAAATGTTAAGTAGTATTCTAATATACAGGTATATCAGACCTATGCTATCCTTCCTTTCAAACATGTTACCGTATACTTTCCAACTCACGTTAAATGCAGGATTATATAGATATTGCTTCCTATTGAAGTGAACCTTCACAGTAAAATAAATAAAAATGGAGAAATGGTGAAGACTCAAGTTCATCCTGAAAACTTTTTGGCTGAGCAACTTAGAATATTCTGCTCATATTCTGAGCCCTCTGTCCCCTACATTCGGTCCACCTTTGATTGTCGCAAAGGAGAAGTGAATATAAGAGAGTCCAAAACATATCAGAACATTCTCTGAACGAGCTTTATTATAATACTGTGATCTTTAACACTATTGTAGGCCGTTTGGAAGTTTAAGCTACTACGTTGAACACCACTGTTTCTCAATATCTACTAAATGTATAGACATACTGTATATGGAGAGTGAAACAAATAATGCCACCTGCCTTATCAACAGGCTTCTAACCAGCTAAGGTTTACAATACTTAAGCCTAGGCCATAACTCCACAGGGATCACTGATAAGAATTCAAATGTCTGCTTACCCACAGTAAGAATTACTGGGAAAAAGTTTGGTTCTAAAGTACCTTCCTGAAACCTTCATAATGTGTCATGAGGACATGAAACTAATTTGAGCACTTAAGGAAACTATATATGACTTTTTTCTAAAAAGTTATCCATTTATCAATTTCAGGTCTCTTCCCCAGGCTGAGCAGATATGGTAGAAGTTCCAAACAGTGTTGGTTTGCCACCTGGTTAAACGATTGCAATTCAGGCTACATGGGGCTGCTCTTGAAGACAACAGCAACATTATGGGTATTCTCTTGATTTTTATATATATCCACACAAGTAAATACTGCTGTCCATTCAAACAACCCCTTACTTGCTTCCCACACGTGAGAGACTGTGAGAATCTAACTGCACGATTTGACTATATTACCAAAATGGTTGTGTTTGGCTTTCCAGCAAGGCATCATAGTTTGGTGCTATTTATAAATTTTGTTCCCAAGGTTTTAGTACTTTCCTTTTATTGTTTTGGGTGAAGTCAGAGCCCGCAGTTGTCCTTCAATTTAAACAAACAAAGCAGCTTTTAAATACAACCGGGGAAAGGCCCAGGTCTTTATAACAATGAGCTGTGCAAATGCTTCTTTCTCAACTCCGACACACTAGGACAGCACATCCAGTCAGAATTTTGCTCTGGGCACTTTTACTTCTGAAGGAAGTTCACAATCTGATTTTTCAAAAGTAATTGCAGGGAAAAGCAGAATGAAACTGTGTACTGTCAGTAGACAGACTGACCGATTGACCGACTCTGCTTTGTTGTTGTTTAAAAGAAATATTTTTGGATAATTTTTCTCTTCTGGAAATGAGGGCTGTAGTTAGCCAAAGAAAATGAAACAGAAAATGTAAGGAACCTGGGGAAAACAGCTGATGCAAATGTTTTTATGGCAGTGGGTCATGATAGAAACATTCATTCTGTTTAACAATCGTTTTTATGATTGAGGTTGGTGTAAACTTTTGTCTGCTTGGAACAAAGGGTAGGGATAGGTCTATTAAAATGGCCATTTCGCAACCCCGAAGTGACTATAACAAGAGGGATGGATGCTTAGAGAGCAAAAGAAGATTGCATTAATGCTGCAACAACAGGCTTTAAATCCCAAGATAAGAGGATGTGTGAGAAAAATGGAAGATGGAACTTATTTGAGGATTAGCATAAGTATGAAGAGGTTATAATCTCTATGAATGGCCATTATAATTAGAATTTCAGGCACATATTGGATGGAGTCTCTATCTGCACCTCATTTTGATATTATCCGATGAGGTGTTTATATAACACCAAGAAAGAATAAAAGAACTACTACTAGTATGTGTCGACCATAAAAATGAAAATTGCAATGGTGTGACCTAGAACTATGGGTACATTTGGGTAACAATAGGTTAATATGTTTGCAAAGAGTAATCTTTATTTATAGCAAACAACTGCCTCAAGAAACAAAGTTGCATACAGACATCATTGGATGGCTGGTGTTGGAATATAATAAAATAATAAAATAAAAATGAAATAATGAATAAAATAATGAATAATAAAATAAAACAAAGAAAACAAAGGTGGAGAAATGAAATCAACAAATCAGAAGATTAGTTCTTGATGTACATTATGGATTATAGATTATGGAACCATGAATTACTGATGTTAAACATACAGTTTAACAGTTTAAACATACAGTTTTTAGAAAATTGAAAGGAACCAGGTATATCAAGAGGATACAATGAGAGTATAGAATCAGAATATAAGTTCTATGTAAAAAATAGAATTAGTACATTTAACTTACGTGCAAGAGAATCTGAGGAGCTATGGGAAAAGAAAACCAAAAGGGGGAGGAGTCAAAATTTCAAAAAGGAAAAGATCCAATTAGCTTTTAGGTTATTGACCCATTCAATCTGACAGACAGGTAGGAGGACGAACAAGTAAAGGAAACAATGGTAGCATGGGCAAAAAAATTTGGTTATACAATTGAATTAGATAAATGGCAAAAATTGTGGGATAGGAACTATAAATTAATAATGTCAACTGTATAGAAAGACAATTTGTATAAGATGTTCTATAGATGGCATTTTGCACCAGCGCAGTTGGCAAAGATGTTTAAAGATAAATCGGCTAAATGCTGGATATGCCAACAGATACCTGGGTCATATTATCATATGTGGTGGACTTGCCCAAAAGCAAAAAAACACTGGACAAAAATACATATGTGGTTGGAAAAAATGATAAAACAGCATATTGATTTAAAACCAGAAATATTTCTATTGGGGATTCTACCCAAAAAATACAGTAAGGAAAATGCATATTTAGTTATTCATATATTAACTGCTGCTAGAATTGTATTTGCATGAAGTTGGAAGAGTGAAGAGATACCTACAGATGAGAATGTGATTAGGAAAATACTAGAATGTGCAAAATGAACAGATTAACATTGGCAATTAAGGAGAAAGAGCAAACTGAATACTATATGATATGGGATCTATTTTATCAGTGGTTAAATAATAAAAATGGAAGTTAGAAACAGGGAAACAAAATAAAGAAGATATGTTAAAAGAGATAAGTAAATATTATGATTAGTATGTTGAATATTACTATTTTAATATTGTAGAATTAATATGTGGAATATTACTATTTTAATATTGTAGAATTAATATCAATGTAATGAATGATGTTGTTCAGTGAAGATATTTGTACCCAGACAACACACTGTTCAACTGAAGATGGAATTATTATATTAAAAATAAAAAAAAATTATTAAAAAAAAATCTGACAGACAGGTTGTTATGTTCTAACTGTTATAACTGTGTTGCATGGTTCCAACCAGGTCCAGCGTTTGAGCGGGAAAAAGCTCAAACGCTATTGGCTGGTCTGTCTGACAGCTCCCTATAAAAGGGCAAGCTGTCAGACTGCTCTTTGCTGGTTGCTGATACAAGAGCTGAAATAAAGAGCTGCTTTGGAAGTCTGTCTCCTGTCATCTCTACCCACTATCCAACAGTGGCGACGAGGGCTTGGGTTCAGGAGAACCGTGACTGCTTCTTCAGCGATTCCAACCAGCCAGGCAGCTGCCTTTCTGCCTACTCTCTGCCGCGATGTCCAACTTCCACCCACCGGCGCCTTTCGACCCGACCCGGGAGAAGTGGGACTCCTACATGCGGCGATTCGACTGCTTCCTGGAAGCAAACGATATGCTGGGTCTGACCGACAACCGCAAAAGAGCTGTGTTCTT
>QLTV01003690.1:2326083-2345046 GCA_003457575.1 Thermophis baileyi | reverse complement strand
CCTGGGTGTCTCGGAAGGCCGACCTTTGGAAGCCGAGAGCCAGCGATTTCCTCCCTTCGAACCGTTCCCTTCGGCCGTGGAGGCCACACCCAGTACCTTCCAAGAGCTTCCATGCTCGAGCCCCGGAGCGGCAGCAGGCCGCTGCCTCACCACCAACTGAATTGCGCAGGTCTAGTAGGGCTTCTAAACGCCCCGCCTACCTGCGTGATTACGTATGCTGGACTGCTCCATCCAGTAGGGGAGGGGTGTTATGTTCTAACTGTTATAACTGTGTTGCATGGTTCCAACCAGGTCCAGCGTTTGAGCGGGAAAAAGCTCAAACGCTATTGGCTGGTCTGTCTGACAGCTCCCTATAAAAGGGCAAGCTGTCAGACTGCTCTTTGCTGGTTGCTGATACAAGAGCTGAAATAAAGAGCTGCTTTGGAAGTCTGTCTCCTGTCATCTCTACCCACTATCCAACACAGGTCATGCTGTGGGCCCCATCAGTCAAAGAGTTTCAGCTGGTGAGGTCTAGGAGGAAAGCCTTTCCTGCTGTGGCCCCCACTCTTTGGAATATCCTGCTGCATGAGGTGAGGTCTGTCCCCACCCTTTTTCCTTCTGGAAGGACATTAAAACATGGCCCTGCTGGCTGGCTTGGGGTCCAGACAAGGGCCCTCTATGTTGGAGATGGCTGGTGGACTGATAGGAAAAATGCCACTGCTGTACCATTCTTGTTTTTAGTTTCTTATTTTTGTACCTAATGTGGTTTTTTTTTTTTAATATTTATGATTTTAATTTTAAATAATCCAGAGTCATTTTTCAGAATGAGATGGGAAGCATATAAATTTAAGGAATAAATAAATAATAGCCAGCATGAAAGCCTTGGGTAACAAGGAAGTAGGATGCTTAGCACAGGCTGTCAATGTCAAGAAAAGAAAGGACAAGTAAAAATACTGAAGAGTAACAGTATACAAAACATTCTGAATTTGAAGCATTTCAAGCTTGACATGCCCTGTTCTGAGCTTGACATAACTCTTCCAACCTTGCAGGAAGTATTCCAAGCTTGAATCCAATTTCAAACTTTAAAAAAAACCCACCTATTTCAAGCTCAGGTGCACAGATGTTTCAGCTCAAAACACTTCTGGATGGCCAAAACAACTTGCTCAAAACTCGAAATACCTGTTTCTAGCTGAAAATAGCGTGTCCTTAGTTTCAAAATGTTGCACACCTCTGTTCAGAGGTAAACATGGCAAGAGACCTGATAGAGGCATATGAGGTCAAAGGAAGAGAGAAAGAATGTATTGCAATCCATTATAAAGCAGGCTACAGAGAGGCAGGCAATTGATAATAAGTAGTCAAATAGCACATCTCCACATGGAGATATATTTATTTAATTCTTTCAAGCTGTAGGAACAGTTAAAATGCTAGCAGCTCTGTGTCCAAAAATTGTTGATGTACCCAGAATGAAGAAGCGGGATGCAAATGTAAACATTAGTGAACTGTTTTAAAATTCTGCTTCCTTAGGAGGAAGACAAAGACGAGGACGAGGACGAGGACGAGGAAGAAGAAGAGATTCAACACAACAATATTCCAATATTTGAGGGGCTTTCACAAAGATGAGGGGGTAAAACTATTTTCCAAAGCACCAAAAGGCAAGATAAGAACCAATGGACGGAAAATAATCAAGGAGAGAAGCAACCTAGAACTAAGGAGAAATTTCCTAACGGTGAGAACAACCAATCAGTGGAATGTCTTGCCTTCAGAAGCTGTGGGTGCCTCATCACTGGAGGGTTTCAAGAAGAGACTGGACAATCACTTGTCTGAAATGGTATAGACTCTCCTGCTTGTGCAGGGAGTTGCACTAGATGACCTCCAAGGTCCCTTCCAACTCCTCTTCCTTCCCCTCCTCCATATATATATATATATGCATTATATGCTACCTAGTTATCTCTAAGTGAGATGCAGCATATAAATTTAATAAATAAATAAGCACATATACACATACGTGCACACATATGTTAACTATATGATGCCATATCCGTCTATTTTTGTCTGAAAGTTTCCTCTTGTGTGTGTTATGTACATTTACACACACACACACACACACACACACACACACACACAGAGGCAGCTTTCAGAAAAGACAGAGGGATATGAAATAACACAGCTAACATAAGATGGATAATGGAGAGACTAAGAAACTTATTTTTTTGCATCATTCGCTACAGTAGAGCCAAAATATGGAAAGCATTAAAGCTAACATGTATACTAGAATACCTGATTATCCTTCTGAGAAATCTTCACCGGGAACAAGAAAGTACACAAAAGAACCAACCAATCAGTCTCAGACCAAATAAGGTTGACTTCTCCCTTGAGAAACTCACACAAGTAATGCAATTGGATGAAGGACTAGGAAAAAGGCTATGCTTCGCCAGGTTGAGAGACAGGAAGCAGGCAAGACAATGGACAATGTGAATAGAGAGGATTAAAGAAATGGCTTTGGAAGAGCTACAATGTGGTGCTGGAGACAAGTCAGGACAGTAAACAAGCATCCATTCTGTCACCCACAGATGGGATTTATTTGATGGCATCTAACTACTAAATAATCAATAAAATGTTTTTTTTCTTAGAAATGTTTCTAATCCCATCAATCAAACCAGTGTAATTATTTCATTATTCAAACCATACTATAACCCATACCGTTTCTTTTGGTTAAGTACATTTTCCCATAATTTATTTAAAGCACTGGTTCTTAAACCATTTGACCCAATTATGCCTTCTCAAATAATATAATTACCCATTCTTATAAAAGACCCAGACTCTTTTGTTTTACACAAGCACATTGGCAATAGCAGTCGCAAACTGGACCCTCAACTCACAAACAAGCAATTACAAATTGCTCCATTACCCCAGGATAATTACCTCCAGTGTAAGAACCAGTGATTTAGAGGCACAAGTATAGTTTGAATACGAGTTTTAAGCCATAATATGGGTTTTGATTAGCATTATTCATTTGACTAAAACATTATTCATAAACGGTGATCCACAAGCCAATAGTGCCTTGATTATATTTCCATACAATAAATAAGATTCAAAATCCAATCAGAGTCTATCTAGCCATCTCTCTCTCTCGTTTGTCTGTCTGTCTGTCTGTCTGTCTGTCTGTCTGTCTGTCTATCTATCATCTATCATCTATCATCTATCAATCTATCAATCTATCAATCTATCAATCATCAGAGCAAACATTGTTCAATATTGGCAACTTCCAATTGCTTCTCTGTCTATGCAATAGATAAAACAAGGAAATTTGGATAGGTAGCAGATACCTATCGCTAATTTTATGAAGATACATTACTACCAGGGGTGAAATCCAGCAGGTTCTGACAGGTTCTGGAGAACCGGTAGCGGAAATTTTAAGTAGTTCGGAGAACTGGCAAATACCACCTCTGGCTGGCCCCAGAGTGGGGTGGGAATAGAGATTTTGCAATATCCTTCCCCTGCCACGTCCACCAAGCCACGCCCACCAAGCCACACCATGCCCACCAAGCCACGCCCACAGAACCGGTAATAAAAAAAATTGGATTTCACCACTGATTACTACACTGTTGATCAATATCTTATTATCCAGGTCTACAAAGTCCTCCTAAAAAGGTTTCATTCGTGACTATTTCAGGAGAAGGCCTTAATTCAGTGGCAAATCATGCTAAGCCATATTCCCTGCTTTACTCTGTGGGGGGCATTGATATGGCCCTCACATAGAACAACCATTAATGGGATATTTCCACATAGTTCTCTTATATCTGGCTGTGACCTGAAGAGTTCTTACATGCTGTAAGGCCCAGCCTGGTGTAAAACTTGCAGCGTCTCGTTGCCATCATGTGACGTTTTGTGACATTTTTCCCATTCGCGGAGCTGGGGTGGGCGTGGCCTGCACATGATGCATCTGGCACACAGGCTCCCAGTTTGACACCCCTGCAAGGGATTCAAATATAATAGCAATTTATGTATTATACACAGTTGTTTTGCTAAAGGAAGGAGTAGCACATAAAAATGCTTTTTGAACAAACGGGTGGCCCAAGAGTTGAAACTGAAAGAAAAAAATATCGCTGTTACAACAAGGTGCAAGCACTGCTGCTATCAGCAAGGGAAGCCACAGTGGGGTGGCTGCCATCTTAACTTTTTTGGCACCTCTCCTCTCTCTCTCCTTCCCTTTCCCCCTTCCAATGGTCACCCAGACTGCAGACATTCTCAGAAGAAAAGCAGATGACTTCTGGCAATCTCTGAAGTTTTTTTATGAACTCCAAGATTTTCTACATTTGTTTTCTAAAATCTTCCTAGGCTATAATTCACTTCCTGGGGCATAAAACCCCTCAAGTGGGACTTCTAAGTAAATACTCCAACAGACTGTTTTATTACAGTGAGGTTTTGATCTTTAAGGATTGAAACAACTTTACTACTTCTCTGAAATACGAATATAAATTATTTTGGCTTGACCAAAATATTCTTTACCTTAACTAACAGACACTTTGAGTACAACAGATTTTCAAACCAATTTGTCTCACTTGTACAAACATGCACTGGTTTTTGTTTTGTTTTGTTGTTTTTTGGAAATTCAGTTTATGGCCTCAAAAGTTGTTTCTTCTTCCAGGGTTGGTTAGATTTCTCTTTATGTAAGTTATGCAAGTTTTTTTTTTTGAAAAAAAAAAAGAAAGAAAGAAAGAAAGAAAAACCGTCTAATCAACATTCTGTTTGAAAGAACACTAGTAACTCTTTTGGCATGTAGAAGAGAACAAAAGGAAATGGGGTAGATTCATCCTGGAAGTCAGACAGCATTTGCAGTATTATTTGGATATTTTAGGGTAGGAAGACACTAACCCAATCCTATTTTTAAGACCTGCCTCACGCAAAAAAATCCTACCAAGTTCAGAAGGAGCATTGTGTGAGAAAACACTACAGGAACAGGCCTGCATTCTTTTTCCATGTTTAAAATGACATGCTGTACTTGGCAGGTGTTCAAGTTTTGACTTCAGCTAAGGGGCTCTGCAATGCCCAGCAGCCACAAGGTGACTTAAGGACAAAGAAGCAAGCTGGGCTTCCTCACTGAGAGGCAAATCCAGATTTTCACTTCTCTTTACTAGGCCTAAATATAGGACAAGCACAATGATACTAGATGGGAAAAGGAAGGTAAATAAAAGGAGTGGGGGTGGGGTGGAGAATGGGGCTCTGTTTTTGCTTAGCTGCGGTGAAAAAAGTGTTCTTGCTAATGCTAGATTGATCCTAGCTCTGTTTGGTGACAACTGCATATCATTCCACGAGAACCAGGAAACAAACTGTGTTACTCAAACCCATACTGAGGATTTTTAAAGCAAGTATAGGTTTTCTGCCAAAATGGTTAGGGTGGCAGCTTGCTACTTACTAATCAGCTGCCACAGTGGACATACCCAGTCATAACAGGCCAACAGATAAGATTGCTGCCCATCTTTAAGGTGACTGTCTACCTTACCATTTGGCTCTATTTCCCACACTAACAACACAAATGTTTCGAAACAAAGCCATTTATCCTTTTTACTTTAAAAGGTGCCCATGGAACTCATGCAGAACCTAGAGACATTCTTGTAAAATAAAAGTTAGGTAACTTCTCAATTTAAAAAAAAGAAGAGGAGGAGGAGGAGTTTTAAAAAATTAAATTGGCCCACACCAAGAAAATGGTTGATGGTCATGTTAACACCAAGCAGGTGTTAGGCTGCTATCTTTGCTGTAAAAGACTTGGGAGACATTGAGGGACTTCTTTCAGTCCAGTTATTTGACATTTCTCCAAAGCTTCATATGTTTTATAACCTTTGAAACTGTCCTTGGATAGTCAAAATAAGGATGTGCAGCTAAGAATTTCTTAGGAACCTCTTAGGATTATCTTTCTTGTGGACTGAGGAGAAGGTGGAGAAAAGGTCTTAGAAGAGCAGAACTGGCTGCGGCCAGGTGCAGCTGGAAAAAATACCCAATTTCTATTCAGCTTGAAAGGAGCAACTCATACATTTCTAAGTATTAATGTTGAAATAAAGTCAGTGACAGGGGACATACATCATTCAGTATTATTAAGTAATCAAATATCAAGCTATTCCTGTTGAAAAAGTTTGCAAACGTCAAACTCTAACTAAAAGTATAATTAGACATTTTTTTGTTGAGAATGATAGTTACCTGAATGCAGGGACAGTCCCCTTACAAAATAAATTGTTCACTAAGCCACTGCAGTGTAGTGCAGTATTTCTCTTGGACATGAAAGTGATAGATTGATAACCCTAGTGCAGCTATGAAACTCATTGAGTATCTGCCAAACATTATTGTTTTCTATCCTGTTGGGCAACCATTCCGATATGTCAATTCCCAAATTTCAAGAAATTATATGAAGTAAAGGAATTAAACCTGGTCTTTCCTAAGAGTGTGAGAACTCTATCACTCATAGCAAGATTGCTACTTTTTTTTTTTTCATCTGTAGAAAATGAGTCAGGAAAAAAAGGGAAGTGTTGAATGAACGGAAGACTTTCTTTCTAAACAAAGATCTCCAAGTGTTCTCCAATCACACTGACTTTGTAGAAGGTTGTTGAGTCTTGTATTAAGTTTTGCTCTACTCTGATCTTCAGTGTTTGTTATTCTTCTCATCCGAGTATAGGCATGTCATAAAAGCTTTGGTGGAAACAATGAGAGGAGTTGTTTCTTTGTTTTGTTGGTTCTTTGAACATTTTAACCAACCATCATTCTTCCAACCCTTCTCCAGCTTTTCAAACCTTTACTGAAAATCTTTCCTCTTCCATCCCAACACATCCATTCATAACTTGATTCTTAACTTTCATGTTTCGGTGCTGCTCTCCCCCAGGAGTTACAGTATATGGATACTACCCTTTCCCTGTTCTGTGTTAATCAGTCTTTTTTTAAACTAATGTGCACTATATCATTATTATTTTTCCCCACTATTCCAGAGCTCTACTCACTCTTTCTTTATGGTATGTGCCATGGCCTCTCACACCTTGTTGTGAATTATATTTAGCTCACTGTGATTGGTGCACAAGTAGAAGCAGATTTGTTACTGGCATCGTCCATCTTTTAACCACGATCACAACTAAAGTCCCAGTTGGCAAGCAAGAGCAGTATTTTTGGAACACACATGGCAGTTTCATTCCCATTCTAAAGATGCTGCTGGTAGTAACCAACTGACTTCCAGTGCAAAGAGATGTCTCTTCTGAGCAAAGGCAAAATTGGGGTGGGGGTGGGATTGTATTCCTGAAAATGGCAGCTCTAGTACTGGAAGAAAACAGTGGACGGCCTTGTTAGAATAGATATTATACTTGGTCTTGGTTACAGTTCTCCGTCATTTAGCAGAGAAATATTCTTCCTGGAATCCTGGCCCAGATGTTTTCTTTGATTTAATTCCAAGGGAGGGTCTGCAGGAAAAAACAAAGGGAACCCTCAACACATAAATAGTTGTCTCTTATCCTACAGTCCCTCTATTCCAATACTGCTTTGAGAATCAGATGCTGTCCCTGGAAATAATTCTCTGGAGTTGTCACTGTGCATAATGGGGTAAGACAGGAAATATCCTAACCCCTCTACTTTTAAATTTGTATATCAACCAATAATCTCTCTATTTCAGAACCTCTTTATCTCCACTCATCACCTCCCTATATTAAAGGCCATGTGCTTCTAGCTTTGATGTGCAAATGACATGATCGTGTCCATCTTCCAAGTAGGAATGGGAAGGCTTTGGCTTTTGTTTGTACAGAGGAAATAATATTGCTTTTGAATTTTGGTGAATCTTGAGAGAGGTTCTTGAGAATACTATGAACAATCAAAAGAACAAACAAATGAACACTGAGCAAATCAATCAGAGTTATTGCTTAAGGCACAAATGACAAGATTCAAATTGTCATATTTTGGAGACATTATGTGAAACTCAGCTCCCTTGAGAAGCCTATAATGCTGGGAAACATGGAAGGAAAGGAAAGAAGCATCAAAATGGATGGATTCACTGAGTCCAACAATTGGGGCACTGTAGGGGGACCTGAAGGACCAGGTTGGGTACAAATCATCCCAAAAAGATTTATCTAGTCACTGATCATCCTGGAGAAGATCTATGTGGTCACTAAAAGTCAACATTGATCTGATGGCAGAAAATTAATCAGTCACAAAATATTGTACACAATTAGCACATTTCTTACCAAATGCAATTTTATATACCGGTACGTACATAGAAATATAGGCACTTAATTGTTTACAGATGTATTTTTATGTAAGTGGCAACCATGTCTTGAAGTGACATCTTATTTTGAGAAAAGGAAACAAGTTAGAGATGCGTGTCTAAGTTTTAAAAAATCAATATGTAAAGAAACTTGGCAAGCAAACTTTAACTCGTCCTCTTGCCAGGCTTTATACAAACTGCAAAGTTCATCCAGTTCTATCACAAAATTGAAAAAAGAGAACTGTTTATGGATTTCCCATGGTAATTATGGAAGGTATAAACCTCTAGGTTCCTAAATTCATTCTGGAGTTAAAGCAGGTTGCCTTCCAAAGTAGGAAATCAGGATCTTATGGTTGATACATATTCTTATTGTTGGTTTTTACAGAATTCTTCTGATGCTAAAACATGGAGAATATATGAAAAGTAATTACAATCATTTGATCTTCTTGGGCAGAGGGCAAAATATACATATGTTGTAAATTATGGTCTTATTGTGAATATTTCTTCCTCCTTTAACAGTGTTTTCACATGTACATCATGAATATTGTTTTCCTTTTCTGGATTTATAGTCTTTAATTTCCTATGATAGTTGATATCTGGCTATATTTAAGAATTTACTCCTGCCTGAATACAAGTCGCTGTTAGATCCTATCCTTTTCTTTCAATTTATACTTCTATTTTTGTTTGCCAGGAAAATTCTATTACTCTCCATTGCCTGATTAAAACTAAATATTAAAGCTCTTCCGGAGCAAAGAAAAATATTTTATAATGTCAACCATATGTTAACATTAGATGAAAACAAACAGTTTTCTGCACTGGATATAGGACTGTCAAGTTGTTTTGGTAGAGAAAAATGTTAGTTTTTTTTTTTTAACCATTGCAAAAATGCCACCTCCTTAATGAACATTCATGCTTTCTCCACCTAATAAAACATGCAAGAGACTTTTGCATTTTAGTCAAAATTTATTAGCAATCCTCAACAAAGGTGGAAGAGGACATCAAGTGCCATCACATACACTAATTTATTATTTTAAACCCATACTTCAAGCTCAGAGTGTCCAAGATATCTGTATAATACAGCCATTTAATGGTTTAATATTCTCAAATAAAAGTTTGACCCAGCTTTCCTCATATGCATCGAATATACAGTGGATTTTATTTCCAACTTTTTACTGCCTGATATAAAAAGAGGGCTCTTCTCTTCCATCAAGCCCTTCTTTAGCTGTTTAGATGGATACCCTGTTTAAGCTAGGAAAACTGCCTTATACTGGACTTCTTGCATATTTGAGTTGCATAACCTACTCAGCCGACAACCAACTCAGCACCAAGAACTCCACAATTTAGCCCTAAGCTACATTTACAGTACTTACTGTACTCTCCTCTATTGATATCAACAACAGTTTAATTTGTGAATTGGTCCACTGCTATCTGGCATACATGATTTAATAATTAACAAGTTATAACTTTTATTGATCCAGTCTGTCTTTAAAATCCTGCGAGCAGGCCTTAGAACAGCGGTTCTCAACCTGTGGGTCGTGACCCCTTTGGGGGTCAAACGACCTTTTCACAGGGGTCGCCGTGCGCGCTAGCCCGCCATCTTGGTGCCACCGTCAGCAGGGGTGAAATGCTCCCAGTTCGGGCGTGCCTGCGGGTCACCGGACAGCCGGTAGCAACGGAAGCGGGAGACTTTGCCCACCCGCCCGGATGCCGCCATTTGGGTTCTTTTACCCTCTGCGCATGCAAACGCTTTGCGCATNGGGGGGGCGGGGGGGGGTCACGGGGGGGGGGGGGGGGTCGCGGGGGGATCACGGCATTAGGAAGGTTGAGAACCACTGCCTTAGAACTTCGTTTTTATTTTTTTTACAAGTCACGTGCATCTGTTTTGAGGACAAACTTGAGCGAGACGTTTTTAAGTTTCTTAGCCACTAATCATGCAAATGGGGAAGTATTAAGATGGGACTGCTCTTGAAAGTTCCATTGGCAGGTCTAAATTTCTTAATCTGGTGGAAAAAAAAGATTGGATAAATTCATGAAGGACAGATCTAGCAAAGATCTCTTGGTCTTGAAGACCCCCATGCTATCTGAGGGCTGTGGAGTAAAACAATGGGAGCATGATACAGTTCCATTTCCTGCTTCCGGCTGGTCATGTGAGAAACAAAATGATGAACTAAGATGGTTCTTGGCCTGCTCTGTTTATTTTTTTTAATGCTATTTTTTTCCCTCTGTTGCAATAATGCTCACTTGGCTGTGAACCATTATAAACTGACATTCTGACTTTAGCAACTTTAATACATATCGGTACGATCTCCTCTGTAAAAAAAAAAAATCAGCAAAAACCTTGACATTTGTTGACAAGACATTCAGATGTAACAGTTCTGAGAAATCATCAGACATAGCCAATAGCACTACCAAACCAAGAAAGATACAAGATATCAGCAACAGCTACTTGGCAAAACTGGACCAGGAGGGTTTTAATTAGTAAAATAACACTATAAATTTAACCAGATATCTAGGCAATTCTGTGCCCTTTCTACAAGATTTCTCTATAACCCATTGAGCGAGCAAATTTTATTTCATAAATTTCTTTCTCCGAGACTGAGTGTACACACACATACTTAACATAGTTAATCACTGACTGAGACCTTACCAGTGAGTTTAGTAAAACTCAATCACTTTAACTATGTCAAGAAACAACTTTTGGGAACACAAATTCCCTGTTCACTTCCGGCAGACCAGTCTGGTATCCCAGAGCCTTTGTATCAGGAGAATACTGGCAAGGCTTCATTAAAATCCCCACTGATCAGTGAGGCAGCAGTAGACATGGCTTGATCATTATTACATGGTTTTTTTTTATTATTAGATAGTATTTTGGAGGTATAGTCTGTGCATTCAAGCTTCGGCATAGAGTTTTGTTATAGCGAGACTTGTTATAGCGGCCTTGTTTCTCCTATTTTTCTTTGAGAATTGACTTTGTGACTTTGGAAATTATCCCCCGTTAATTGGATTTGTTATTTGACACATGGCTAATCCACAATAGCACAGGTTGCCTCAGCGCTCTCCTATACCACTTCTGACTATGGTTTGGTGTCCATATAACACACTGACTCCTCTGTGGATTCAATCAAACACGTGATGCAAATTTAATCTAAGTAATAATTTTTGCTAAAGCTTTGCTTACTCGAGTAATAACTATTTCTTCTTCTCAAGAGCATCTCTTCAGTTTTTATACTTTTAGTAAATAGTACTTTCTGCCTTTTCTCTGTAATCATAAGAGATTTGTTCCAAAACTCAGACAGCTGTTGCTTTAATTACATTTCTGCCTTTTGATAAACTGCCAATTCACCAATTACCAAATCCATCATTTTGAAATTTTCCCATAATTAAGCATTACCTTCCAGCATTACTTTGTTCCCATCATTAAACACTATTTAATTTTAAATACCTAGAGTATATAACCTATATATATAAAAATAGAAGGTTCAGTTATGGATTTGTCTCACCAGCTTCACTGTTTATTCCAAAAAATGGAGCAAGTAACAGAATAAATTATGCAAAACAAAAAAAGTATACTAATTGGGTTAATTTTAAAGGCCACCGAAATCAACTCTTTCATGAAATAGTCTACAGCAATAAAATCTGATTTCTGTAACCTGTTTGATTAAAAATAAGGGAAGGATTGTATAACTTTTAATGAAAATTTCCCTGTCCTTAGTAATAAAACTATTCAAAAGTCTTGCGAAAATACATTAGCAGCCATGAAAGACTTCAGCAGAATAAGTTGATATAAACACACAACTCTATATAATTTACATCAATATTCCAAAAATTACAAGAAAAAAGTAGACCTGTATGTTACAACGAAGGACTGTTGTAAAATACATGAGAAACATTTCCGAGCTCCCAAATATTTGTAATTGTGACTAGACAAAAGAGTTACATAGTAATAGGGGATTGCAAGTAAATGATGAAAGATTCCAAAACTAATGCAAGTTAAAACCAATTAATTTTCAGTCTTAACAGAAACTGGGTTCAGTGAAGTATTCCTATATGTTTGAAAACCTACAGTAGTTCTCAGCAATATACACCTACACATATAAAATCCATTCCTATACATCAGTTTGAAAGGGTATCTTAGCCATCTGTCCTTGAAAACATTATTCCAAGTTTTCCCTCTCACTGAAGAAGTACCATTCAGACAAAGAATAGAAACCAGAGTCATATTCCTTGGTTTGATCAAATACAGAGAATGGATGGGCCTGCACTCTGTTGGTATCACCAGGTTTGAATTGTATTTAGAGCAAAAGAAGGGATGGCCCACTTATCATTTTCTCTGCTGTTTTGCTTTACATATTTTCCAAATGAGAAACAGTTCCATTCTAATGTACCTATAAGTGAGCAAAATATGAATGTGTTCTAGAAATATGCATATTGCATAAATATGTCCATTGGGAAACTTAAAATCTATATGTAAATGAAAAGATGGGTATGCTCGGTAAAATAGCGTGGGCACCAGCTCCATTTAATGACCTTGGAGTCCCATTTGACCAACACTGATGAAAATTAGCAGCAGTAGCAATTACAAGGAGGTCTCAGCAAAAGCAAAGGGGCAGTGCAATTAACCCCCCCCCCCTTTGTGTGCATGCATGATGCTGACACAAATATCAAAGGGGTAAATCTTTGTTCATGCTGCCATACATACCTCCTGATTGATTTTCATACTTTCTACAGACACTGGCAATGACCACCATTATTAACTGCTCATTTGAGATGGAAGTAATCAAAACTATTGTAAATACCCACAAATAAGCATTAAAAAATGCCCTCCTAAATCATCCAAATTCCCGCCCCCCAAATATCCAGGCACATCACTCATATATAATGTGGATTTATTTATTTATTATTTTGTTCAATTTCTTTGCTGCCTTATCACAATTCTCTGGGTGGCTCACCAATGAACACCACTATCAAACCACAATAATGTAGAGCCATACTATTGGTAATAATAATGACTACCTCAGCTTGGCCATTGCACCACTACTCCCAAATTAAAATCCAACACCCAATGGAAAAAGGGTTGTTTTCACTTCCATCCTAAATGCTAATAGGGTTTGGGACATCTTTACATTGGGGGAGGGGGCTAAAGCTTGCCCCCTTAGCTTTATATGGATTAAGTAGGATATATAGCAGGCCTTCACGAGTCAAATGCATAGGGCAGGCAAATTCTTTGTAAATGATAACTTCACAACATTGTTTACGTGAAAGCTCTTGATGGAGATTATCCAGCTCTGTTGTCAAAGAACCAAGTTTATTCACAGTAAATGCTTTAAGTCTAGCAGATGAAAGTCACTTTTAGACAATAAAAAGTATTGTTGCCACTGGGCCAATGGAAATTCTTATACTTTGTAACCATTTGATCATGGCCCTTAAGGGAGAACTCAAAACAGCAACAAATTTGGGATGAATGTAAAATTGGCAGTGGAATTAAATTCTGAGGGAAAGAGACAATCAGGTAGAAGAGGAATACAAAATGGAAATGTGTAGTGAGATTTAAAGCAATGTTTACAGACAAAGAACTTAGGGTTTCCAGTGCTATCAGTCTAAACTTGCATACAGATAGTCCTCATTCAGCAACCATTCCACATTACTCCTCCAGAATGAGGAGACTTATGACCAGTCCTCAAAGTTGCGACCATTGCAGCATTCCTGAGGCCACATTATTGTGATTTGGGCTCTATGCAACCGGCTCACAATTATGACGTGATCATCACTTGCGACCTTCACTACCAGCTTCCAACAAACAAAGGCAACAGGGAAGCCAATAGGAAGTCTCAAGTCATGGTCACGTGATATCTCACTTAACAATAATTTGCTTAAAAACACAACCAAAACTGCTGTTACTGCAGTCATAAGTTGGTATGGTCACATGATTTTTCACTTTATGACCATATTATTCAGTTCATAGTCTCAATTACAGTCATTACTGAGAACTACCTAAATTGTTGATCCCTATTGCCATAGAGTTATGAAACACTGCTATAGCATGCAGGTCTTTAAAACATAGTACAAAGTATTATGCCAAATCATAGTTGGGAGAGGTTGTTACATGCTTAGTCAGAATAGAATCTTTGATTTGCTCGGTTGCTTCCCAAACTGAATGCAAGAAATGAAGGGAGAAAGGAAATTATTTTATTAATTTCAAAAATATATCCTTGTCCTTCAGATGTTCCAAAGTCTTCAGAGAATTGGGAAAAGCGAGCACTCAGAAGTATTAAATCCATTATGCTCTCCTAATTAATTCTAATGATTCTAAAAAGTATTCTAAAAATAAATGTAACTTTGGGGATTTCATAAGGGGGGAAAAACCTCATCGTTGGGCAAAATTGTTACTAAAGACAATGAAAATTGCAAAGCGGTGAAAATTAATTTTCTAATTCTCCAAAACTTTACCTCAAGCAAGATGATACAAAAAGCAGAGGTTAAGGGACAAATTGGAAAATGTAAAAATTAGGCTAAATACTGTGGCCGTTAGGTCTGCAGTTTAAAGTCAGTTTCAAAATACAGGCAGTCCACAACATACCACAATTGAGACTGGAACATCCATCACTAAGTGAAACAGTCATTAAGTGAGTTGTGTCCAATTTTATGAACTTTTTTGCCACAGCAGTTAAGTAAATCACATGGTTGTTAAGCAAATCCAGCTTCCCCCATTAACTTCGCTTGTCAGAAGCTCCCTGGGAAAGTCAGAAATGGCAACCACATGACCCCGAATCACTACTACCATTGTAAATACACACTGGTTTCCAGGTGCTTGATCATGTGACTGCCAGGGGTGGGTTCCGGATTTTCTTACTGCCGGTTCACTCAGGGACGTGCCACATGGGCGCACGCGCATTATGCGCCATGAGGGCGGGTCATGGGTATGCGCGCATGCGCAGTAAAAAAAAAGCTTCTGTGCATGCGCAGAAGCAAAAAAACAAGATGGCGGTGCCATAGGCGCCGCCGAGAGAACTAGCTTGGGGGCGTGGCAGGCGTGGGTCACTACCGGTTCCAGAGACCCACGCCACCACGTTACTAACAGTTCTATAGAACCGGTCCGAACCGGTAGGAACCCACCTCTGGTGACTGCGGTAATGCTACAATGGTTGTAAGTTTGAGGACCAGCTTTAGGTCACTCTTTCAGTGGCACTGAAACTTTCAGTAGTTGTTAAATGAATGATTGTATAGTTAGCACAGTTAGCTGGGTATAGACATGTTAAACCATAAACTATGGTTCAGAAGGAAGATATGGTAGAATATCACAAACCACTTTCTATTCCAGAAGAATCACTTCTGGAAAATACAAGTTTTGCACACCTAATTTATAAATACATTCGCCACTATTACATCAAATTACAGTTAGCAATCTGGAAAAAAAAGAGGCAATAGCTGACCCCTTAAACCACGGGTGTCAAACTCGATCGCCTTAAGTGATGTATCGTGACGTATCGCGACATCTTTTGCCTTTGCGGAGCCGGGGTGGGTGTGGCCTGCGCATGACCCATCCAGCCCATGGGCCGCCAGTTTGACAGGCCTCCCTTAAACTGAAAAAAAAAAAAACCACAATCTCCTATGACTTTAATTATTTATAAACTTCAATTGGTTTTTGTATTTAAGCCCTGTAAACTACTCTTCTTCAAAAAAAATAATTAAAATGCAAGATAGCGAGATCTTAGTCATTAGGTCGTTTTATCAGAAGGTCCAGCTTGGACCATTGTGAAACTAGTGTAGGGCTTTGTTAAAAATGGTTTAAATATATTTATCAAATACAAACTGAAGTTTCACAGGAGAAAAGAGGAACAAATGCAGTCATGAGGAACATTTATTCAGCTGAAGCTTATCTTATGTACCAGAAGCCCACAGTCCAAATGGGTTTTCTGTGGCTTCCTTGGATGTGACTTATGATTCTCTCCAAATGTTGTCACCAAATTGTATTACTAAACTCGTTAAATCAGCTCACAAGCAGAAAGTAAGATTTTCAGGATAGGATAGGCAAGGAGGAAAAAAAGGGTTAGGTTACAGAATACTGGAAAGTCAGTATGTGTACCTCAGCTCTTATTCATCAGTGAATATATTCAGGTGGGGCCTCTTGACTGCATTTGATCTTCTTTCTAATGGGGAAGAAGTTAATTGTTTCTTTGATTCCACAAAAGCAACCTTCTCCTCTTGTACTACAATATTTTAAAAATAACTATTTTGGTTCCTGGGCTCAGAAAAATTTATCACATGTATTTTTTTTTAATGTGGTACAAGATTATTATTAAGGATATTCAGGAATAATCATGTCAATTTAGTTTTCACTATAATTTTGTTTTAAATTTAATAAGATTTAACTTTTGCTCAGACTACATTTTGGAGTGTGACTTTCAGGATGTCCTTTAAAAAATTGTGTCCTTCAATCTAGAGAGAAGCAAAACAACATAGTACAGCCCTACCGTTCACAAATAAGATGTAATATAATATATCTTTGACTTTAAAGAATTCACAGTTGACAATAACCATTTTGGTTGGGAATAATGTGATTGATAGTGCCAACATATTTGGAGGCCCACAAGTTGGTCAAGACCAGTCAAGGCATGCAGCAGAAATATACTAGAAGAGGTTGCTTGATTAAGGACACAGGGGAAGAATAACTAATGTTAATCTTACATCGTAAGATATATGAGCCACTGCTTAAGTAATTCTTTTTAAACTATTGACTAAATCAGATAGTATTGCATTCCACTTGAAAAAGAATTACAAACCCTCTTTAATATTTTTGCATGACTTTGAGTAAGTATGAATGTATACCATTAGTAAGAGATTATTTTAAATATTAGGCACAAGCAGCTACAAGTAAGCCTGATTCATGCCAGCCCACAGTGGATCAGATGCAAATTTTAACACATACATGAAACTGGAAAGCAAGGATTGACACAGAATATTATTTTGAAATCTTTCCCACTAGGTTCATTTGACATCAACTATGTGTTCAGCTTTCTAAGACAGATGGAATTTGATGTGAAAACAAACCAAGCAGAGGTGGGCTTCACATACTATAACAACCACTTCGCCCAGCACTGGAAATGTGAGCACACTCGCACGCGTGCCATCCACGCATGCGTGTGGCATCACAAAACACGGCAATTTGCTCACGCGCGCCATCCGCGCATGTATGCAACATCAAACAACACGGCAATTCGCTCATGCGCACCGTCTGCGCATGCGTGCGCCGTCAAAGCCATAGCGATATAGGACGGGATTGCCCCCGGGCAGGTCGCTACTACTGGTTCGCCCGAACCAGTCTGAACCGGCTGAATCCCACCTCTGAAGCCAAACCTTTTCAGCCCTTTAGAGATGTACTTTGAGTTGGTATCCCTCAGCATTATTAGTCCAATGGATATCTTTTCAATTATGATGGAAACTTCTAAATTTTATCTGTAAGCATGAGTAAAAGTTGCCAGGCTGATGAACTTTATAACACAGACTTTGTCCAATAGATGACATATCGCCTTGTGTTTACACAACACGGAAGAGCAGTGTTGACAAAGGATGACAAATGATATCCCTAGAGACTTTCTGTGAGTTGCAGAAAACTTGAACTGTCACTGGTGAGGCACAGCAGTAGATCTAAGAAAGCTGCCCTTGATTTGCACTGACAAGAGCTCATAAACTGACTTCCTCCATCAGTATTCTCTGGAAGTAACATGTAGGAAATACTAGGGCTAAACTTGAAGTGTATCACAGATAATGTTCCAGAACAAAATGTAACCATAGATTGCTTCAATTAATTTTATTAACTGAATTTTATTACTGTTTCAAGGATTGCCATTGTTTTCACTATGAAAATGGACGCAGGCAACCAATATCTTCAGTATTTCTGTAAATTGAGAGACGTGACTTCTCTGAAACAATCCTTCTTAAGGCCGAACAAAAACACAAGTGAGAGCTTTATTTTTCCTGTAATGTCTTGGGTGGGGGGGCCTTATGGTTAGTAACTTGCTGGGGCTTATCAGTGCTCGAAAATTATTTTTCTGTCTCTCCAAAATTATGAAGTAGGAAACACTAAAATGTGTGTGTGTGTGTGTGTATTTTTCTTTCTCTCCAAAATGATGAAGTAGGAAACAATAAAATGTGTGTGTGTGTGTGTGTGTGTGTGTGTGTGTGTAGCAAAAGAGAGAAAAATATGGAGTAGTTAAATAACATTAGAGGATAATTAATAGTATACCGTAGATGTATACAAGTTCATATCCAAGCTGTGTTTTTGCACTTTTAAGAGACCTACAATTTTCATACTAGGATCAAACGGGCCCATCTTTGCTTGTGGTTTTGCTGGACTACTGGTTGTCTTTGATCTCATCTCACAGACTAGGAGCAAATAGTACCCTTTGAACCTTTGACCTTATGGCTAGCCTTTCCATCTGCAAATGAGAATGACATGGATAAATAAGAATGTTATTTTACTTGTGTTGTGTACCGACTTAACGAGCAGGTATTTGCATACCCGCCGCTGATTGGGTTAAATCAGTGGCGGGGAGTTTGAAGCGTTGTCACTGGCCAAGCTGGCTGCGGGGAACTCCATAAAGGCGGCTTCCCTGCCGCCAGCCGCCAGTCTGCTGTAGTTAGTGCTAACCGTTAATAAAGTGCTGAACGGGTCTTTTCGTCTTGGCTGTTATTCCCGCGCCTATCTAACACTGGCGACGAAGGCAGTGGGAGAAGACGACTGAACAAAACACCTC